>JAUTWP010202558.1:0-16333 GCA_033042655.1 Cyathermia naticoides | reverse complement strand
AGAGAGGATTTAATATTTAATAATTTAATAATGCTGATAAATTTTGATATCACAACACACTTGGGGTATATCCTCTATATCATATCATTTACTTTATCTACTACAACAGAGTTCTTTTCTTGATTTAAATAATGTTTTCTTCATGGGCATTAAAATGTATCATTTTGGCTGCATGTAAATATGTATAACATTCCTACAAATTAATCCCCCAAAAAGGAAAAAAAATTCCCATTAATATACCACATAGGCTACTCCATTTTATAGATAAAAGTCTGAAATGAATTTAAGATTAAAATGTTATTAAATAAAACAGTATTCAATAATTCAATAAAATAATATTAAAATGCATATAGTGTGCCTCAAAGGATGAGGGCTGAATTGTTTTAACAATTAGCAGCAGACACTCACAACACATTCATATAAAGTCAAAATCTGAAGTATTTACATTCAAAAGTATTAACTGAATATGATGTTAACCAATAAATCAATTCTTATTTTAAAAAAGCAAGGATATTGTTCTTCTGTGCAGCTTCTGGATTTGTGAATCGGTTATTTCGGTTTCCCATGCAGTCGAGGAAAGAGGATGAGCCGTCGGGTAACTCGTGAGGATTGTGGACATCTTGCAGGTATGCTTGCTTCGAGTGACTGAAATAACACAATTTCTTTCAGTACATCAAGGAAAAACACCAACACTAGACGTACATGTTTAGTCAATTGTTAGATTATTAAAATTTTACTGTAAATGTGCTAACAATAACAACGCCATACAAAATAAGTTGCTTGATTTTCTAGGTGAAACATGAACACTTGATGTATGTGAAATCAATTGTTAGATCATTAAAATTTTATTGTAAATGAGCTAACAAGGACCTAAAATTGGGGAAAATTATTGGTAAGTTTAAAATTGAGAAACTTGTCTAATAAATTTTGGTAATTTGGTGTCAATTGAAAAAACAATTGAAATAAAATGGGTCCAATGACCGGCCCCAAATTGTATGGTAGATTAATCCCTGGAATTAATGTCTGGTGTACAAAACTCTCACCTGAGCTGGAGCTTGCTTTCAAAGAACTGCATCTGGTTGATGTTATGAATGAGTCTCTCAACAGACATTTGGTCTCCCATCTGCACCATTGCTGAACCCTCCTTACTCTTGAGATACTTAATCTGTAAAATATAACAAAATTTATCATACCAAATGAAAAAAAGGAGAAGTTTGTTTCAGTTAACGACGCCATTGGAGCACTGCCTCCACATAAGTTTATTTTTCCAATAATTAGCCAGGTGTTTTTCATATACCAAAACAATCTTTCTACAAATATAATGGTAAAATCATGTTACCTTCACAACATTTCCATAAAGACAGAAGAGATTGAAGAGTCGTTCACAGTTCATCTTGTCCATGTTCAGTCCGTATACCATGACAACAGAACTCTGCTGCTGGGAGGGTCCTGGACCAGGGCCCATTCCCATATCACCAAATGGAGGTGGGCCATAAGGGTCCTAAAATTACAAACATTGTATTTCTGCATTAAGATTTACACATGCTGAACCGAATTTACAAAACCTATTTTTCTCCTTATTATGAACGTTATACAAAAACAGGCGTCATAAATTTGGATCATTCCATGCATATAAATATGTTTAAGCATCCGCAAACCATATATACCAAATAAATGCAATGATACAGATTCCCAATAATGCTGACTAGCACAGGCAAACAATGAAAGATACTGTTTTCCCCCTCTATTTCCACATGCAATAAACAAAAATATTAACAGAATATCCTTCTGATATTGAACTTAATGTTACCAATATATACAGAGAAACCAAACAATAGGCAAACAAGCAATTAGGCAGAAAATCTGGTCGCAAGATCAGAACTATGTAAAGCAATTCTATTGACTAGCATTGTTTTGAAATCAAAGCAAAAATCTTACATAGCTAAAAATAATTCAAATTTGATTGTATTCCCTCAATTATCCACAACATTAATAACTTACCATTCCCTGATCAGAAAACCTTTGTGGAGGTCCATACTGATCCTAGAACAAGCAAAATTATTTGGAATTTATTGTTATACCCCAGCTAGAAAAAAGATTTTGTATTTTCAATCAGAAATGTCACATGCAAGTTATTTTAAAACTTGTATAAAACTGCAGATGATCAAGCAGACAGAGCAACTTTGTTTTTATTATGATCATCGTTTAATGACATCCAGCACAGAAAGAAGATAGAGCAACAGATAGATGAATAAATTATGTAAATCATATCAACTCAACTAAAATACGATTACAATAATCTAACCATGTGAAAATATACACAACTGATATCACATAAAATGTTAAAACATTATCCAGTACACAAATCTACAACATGATAAAGGATTGTATGTTTAACAATACCTCAGTACATTGTTTAATCAGCAGCTATTAGGTGTCAAACAATATTTGTGATAAAAGAGTTCACCAAAACCCCTCTGCCACCATACAATGTGACTAGCCTTTTTCAATTAGCAGCAAGATCTTTTATACACTTTCCGACAATACAGCAAATACCAGTTTTTTTTTGTTTTACACAAGTTGTGGACCACTTGCTGGAATGCCATACAATAATAAAAAAAGGTTTGTTTTATTCAATGATGCCACTAGAGGAGTTTTTTGTTTTAAATCATCGGCTATTGGACATCAAACAAACGAATATTATAAAATAGATTTATGTTAAAAACTAAAATATATACATTTAATATTTAGAGCAATTTAAAATAGAGAAGTGAATTACCATTACACCAGCTTTTCCGCCAAATCTGTCTGGAGGTCCACCGAATCCACGAGTAGGTCCACCGTAACCGCCATCATACTCTTGATCATAGTAGGACTGGGGTCCATACCCTCCTCCTCCTCCTCCTGCTCCCCCACCACCACCACCACGGCCAGACAAATCTGCAGGGCCATCTAATACATTAAAATAACTATACCATTACCATCACCCATTACGTACCAAAATAAGAGAAAAATCCACCGGTTGGCATTTAAATTTCAGAAAAATGGATGAATTTTTCACTAACAATTTTTTTTTATTGTAGTCATTTAATAGGGATGTCATGATAGGTATACTGTGATATATGTATTGCAATATTTTAGCCACAATACATATTGTGATATCGGATTCAGTTTTTACCACATATATCGAGTTAATCAGGATACCCAATTGTGTGAAATCTTCAATGCCAAATATATTCAGAAATAATGACTTTTTTGTGTCGTATGTACAATGGCAATTATTTAATAGATGTGTTTTGTTTTTGTTTTACTGTAGAAAATTTGAATTATTGTGGTTTGTATATTGATCAAAAATAATATGAATTACATCATAAATCATGACATCCCTATCATTTAACATTTAATTTTTCAATTTAGGTTTAATCCCAACAGGCTAAATGAGTCTTTCTTAACAATTACTTACTGTATGGAGCAGGCGTTCCTCCCATTCTAGGGTCTGCAAGTAGAGGCATGTTGCGATGTCCTGCACCTTCCTTTCCTAATGATAAAATCATACAAGTCAGCACAACTTACTTCCAATGTTAAAATATTTAGATTTAGTTGTAGTGACTTGATATAATACTAAAGTAATTATTACTATAACAAATTAACATGGACTGTCAGTCACACATAGAAATTATTCTTAGTAACTAAATTTATGTTTTTTAATAATCAAAAAAATATATACAAGGATGCAGATATATGAAATATCTCACTAGCCCACTAGGGGCCTTATTCACAAAAGCCACGCATGTGTTTACGTGCTCACAAAGGGTACGCTAACACCACAAAATAATTCCCTTTGCGAGAACGTAAACGTTTGCGTGGCTTTTATGAATAAGGCCCCAGATCAGTATTAATTAAAATGTACTAATCCATGAGCCCACTGCATAATATAATATTCTTATAATAATGTAGACTACTAGTCACCAGTCCATGATACTCTATAGATCAAGGTATGTGTTAAGAAAAACATGTTTCCATACGATATATCTATACTCAGTATAATACTGAACCATATATTGATATTTCAGTAAAGTTTTCCTTGTTAGCAATTTAAGTAGGCAGCCAAGAGATGATAATAACAGAGACAGACAATCAGATACATATGTTTTCCTCATTCTTACCATTTCTCGAGTTTCAAACATAGAATGGTTGAGTCAAAATAAATTGAATGCTTTATAGAGAAAGAGGTTGATATTTAGAAGTGGTGTTTATATACAAATGTAGTTATATTTTATCTTAGAATTTTGGCTTGCATTTGGGAAGTGAATTATTACTTTCTGCATCCTTGTAAACATAGTTAGTACAGCAGCTTGATGGCAAACTGATAAAACACAATGCTTCACAATTTATCAATATCCAATCAATGATAATTGGGAAACTTGTTTACCCTTGATAATGCATTCAAACAGGTTCAATACATTTAGTTACATTTCTTTTTTGTCATTCGATAATCCATCACCAGGGTTTCCTGCAAAAATTGTTTTAGAGTAGGCTCTATCCTTTTTTTGTTTACAGGTTCAAATTTTTAGTATCATTTATCTTTTTTTTTGTCCTTTGATAATCCATCACAAAGTACAAGTCACCAAAGGATACTCAAACATTTAGAATGTAATAATCAGGGTTCACCCTGACGTGCAAATTGCGCATATTTGACCCCCCATTTTGTCAAAATATGCACGTTACCATTTTCTATGCTTCAATTTTGTAAAGTTGTCAATATTAAGTTATATAAAATACAGAATAATGTATATGTTCTAAATGGAACATTAATAAGTGATTTTAAGTCGAATATACGTCAGCTAAGAACGTATCGGTCATCAGTATCGCGTTTGTTATATATCTTTTTATGTAAGATTGTTAATTTGTCATTCATTTGGCTCCCCAAAACACATGAATGACCCCCACTAAAATATACTGGGAGTCATAATGACTCCCAACCTTTACTGGCTAGGGCAATCCCTGAATAATGAATATAATGTTAATGGTATGGAAAGAAACATGTTTCTTACAAATATACAAGATAAAGCTATCCAGTCTTACAATCAGGGTAGTATGTCATACTGAAAGTTGCACAGTGAGAAAATGTAAAGTACCAAAGTTGCTTGACTTTTTCCAAAACAAAACTTAGCAACATGACAATAAAATATATTCAATATCACATGATGCAAATTCACCTTGGTAAATCTCAAATTAACCACATAATGATAAGAATTCTAGTGGTCATCAAAAGATGATACAAATACAGTGACATGAAAATGTCAGTCTTTGCTATAAAAAGTGTTTAAACAATGAAGTTAAACATGACATTTTATCCTCAGTAAGGTGAGTAAACAAATAAATTACATACAGGTATTTTGATATTTAAATCAAAGAGATAAAGATAAACTATTTTACTGCAGTATCCATGTATACTGCATTCTTTATAGACAATTAATGTAAAATGTTATTGTAATTAATCATAGCAAGAATATAAAGATTTACCTTTGTAATGATTGGAGACAAAGTCAACAACAAATAGTTGTCAAGAATTTAAATACAGCATTAGAAAACACAACAATTTAAAACCCAACAACATAGTTTTTAAATAATAATTTAAAAGAAACAAATAAAACAGACTCCCAGGATCAAAAGAAACATTTGTATGGACAAGAAATTAAAACAAGTATCATGTGCTCAAAGTTGGTTCAGTTACAGTGAAAACTGCTTTAGTTAATCAACATTATAAAGGTTGTGTTGACAGTGCTTGTTGTTAGTTTACTGTTAATTACAGTAGAGATTCCAGCGACCTTGCATATATCTCAATATATTCTAAGATCAAACAACTTTTTTTAAATAAGAGTAAAAATTTACTATCTAGGTACAAGCTAAATTATGGTCTTATTTCACACTCATATTTATCTTCTTTTTTTTTTATTCATTTACAAAGTTTGATATTATTTTTATATGGCATTACAAGGGCAATTAAAAAAAAAGTTACCGTCCACATTATAAATATATATTCTAATTCAACACATAATAAAATATTACTCCAAAACTAATTTTACAGTAGATTTTGCAGGAGAATTCCTAATTGAGGGCTGCAAATAATTATTTAAATGTGGAATTATCTACCACTGTATGAGTGATATCACAAAATAAACCACATTAAAATAACATAAGTGGGTATGAAGATTTTTAAAGGGGTTAG
This sequence comes from Cyathermia naticoides, assembly GCA_033042655.1. Classification (NCBI taxonomy): domain Eukaryota; kingdom Metazoa; phylum Mollusca; class Gastropoda; order Neomphalida; family Neomphalidae; genus Cyathermia; species Cyathermia naticoides. The sequence goes on along the minus strand of JAUTWP010202558.1, from coordinate 10,101 downwards.
TAGACGATCGAGTATCAGCAAGATCCACTAGATAACACTATACACGTCAACATAAACAAATACTCATTTAGTTTTAATTTTGAAACCTTTATCAGTATATTTCACTGTAGCTGAATACATCAATAAGCATTTTGATTGTAAATAAACCAGTCATCATGATACAAAGATCAAAGTGAGGATAACTATAAAACATACAGGTTACACATAGATTCTTGTAGCATGATAGCGTTGTCAATACATATTTGTTGGTACTCTCCATTGGATAAGCAAACCATGTGCACATCGTCTAGGCCAGTACACATGCCGCTTTAGCAACACAATACCATGCAGGCACCATCAGGAGAAATGTTCGGTCCATCTCGAGGTGGCAGCCCATGGGCCACGTCTGACCCTGCACAATGTACAATCACCGCATTAACACAAGAATTTAGTGAAAAATATCATGCTGCCTGTACTAGTTGTCTGCATATGTGCCGTATTGTGTTGAGAATGCACTGCACTATTCACGTCTTGACATGTTCTCGACTGATGTATTTGTATTTCTTCCTCTACACAAATCCCAGTTTGTAAAAATCTGTGTGGCACTGGTTTTATTTTATTTTGTTTTTTACAAATGGTCCCATGTGTTGTGTTATAATAGCATGGGTGGAAGGAAAACACTGTGTTTTAACGCCTGTACACAAATCCGAGTTTGTATAAAATCAAGTGTGACACTGGTGTTCTACAAATTGTTCCATGTGTTATAATGGCATGGGTTATAGAACACTATGTTAACGTCTGTATTGTCCGGTTTGTGTGACTTGCATTTCTTCTGTGTAAGAATCACATGTATTGTCTTCTGGTCCACGGTTAAGGTGTGCAAGAAATCATGGGGGTTATCATGTCTTCTGTGTATGATCCATGAATGTTTGAGAGGAATTGCAGTGTTCGTTCCTTCTAGGAAGATCTCCGGAACAGATGTCACATGATGTATGGTATTTTCAGCTTGTATACTTTATTTATTACATGTTTATATTACATGAAGTGTAGTGAACAAAGTATATGGTGAACAAAGTGATTTATCACAAACCACATATATGTTATAGAAATATTCAATGTAAGAAATATTTGAGAGAACATTCTGTTGCTATATGTGACAATATGTGGACATAAATGATACATTTTTACAGTTATAACCAAATATTCATATTGTTAGCATGTATTGTAATTGTAAATTTTAAAAATCCTTTTAGAAAATATTTATGTGAAGTCCTGAATGCGCTTTTATTTGATTTTGTAATTAAAACAGCAAACTTAAAGGGTAAGGATTTCATCATGTAATTAAATGGCACATACAAGACAGTATTCTAAAATTAGTCAGAATCCTGTCTAGATGTGCACGAGGCATATGCAAAATATAGCCTCTTAATAAAGTTTTATGAAGCAAAAGTGGAGACCCATTAATTGAAATATCAAAAATATGTGTACTGTATGAGAAATATTCAAAAATGTACGTAAATGCTACAGAATGTATAAGTATTAGAGAGAAGGAATGTATACTAAAAACATATACAAAATGTGTATAACCAATAAAAACTAGGTCTCCTTAAAATTAACTGGCAAAGAAAATTATTAGTTTGATAAACCAAAACTTAGTTTGTTAGTAGATATATATATGTAATGTTTTAATGAGCTCTTTAAAACACAACTGACAAAAGTTTGTGATGTTTTGTACATAATTTGTCTCTTGGAATATTGGTCACCTATTAAATCTGTTATAAAAGTGTTCTGCCAATGATAACAAAGTAAAATTCATGTAACTGTTGAAGCAAATGTAACAAATTGAAATAAAACACATTGCATGCATGCATATATATAAATAAGCATTAGATGTTGAAATGTGAAAAACAAATGACATGGTATGTTACCAAACCAAAGTCAAACCCACACATAAACCAATGAATCAGGTATGTACATGTAGATATATATAGGAAATGTGAATTGCATTATAAATATAACAAGAAAATGTGCACTGTACATTGAAGATGTTTTGTATAAACTACGCTAAGGTGGTAATTGTAGTACATGTATATATGGCTGTTTATTATAACATGTTATTATGTGCAGATGTTTTGTATATTTTGTTTTTCAATGTAATCTACTGCACATTGTTTCGGTATAACATAAAATATAATTCAACAGAGATTATGTTTATAGAACATTAAAAAATAATAATAATAATGTATTTACAATAAATAGATCACATTTAAACTTTAATATAAAATATCAATGGAAATATATTCTTTAATATTACAATTTCAACATTAAATTTATATAAACAATTACAGATTTACATTTTAATAAATGAAAATATGAGAATCAATTTAAACATGCATACCAAGACTTGTATTTGTATAGTCTCTGCTTTCTGCATCGTTCCTCACCACATTCAGTCGTGTTGGCTAAAATAGAATACAACAATCATAACCAACACTATATTGCTTTCATGTAATACATCACACAAGTGCCATAACAAAATATAGTGGAATTAAGGTTAATTTAAAGTGTTTGTTCACAAGAATAGGACAACAAAACAATATCACCCCTATCTGTAGTTCAAACTGTACTCAGTTGCAAATTTTGGTATTCCTGTTTATGGATATAATTTAATTGGTAGTCAATGCAATGTGATAACATATTTTAAGAAAAACATCTGATGTTATTATTTTGTTAAAGAATAAAGGTTTTTATTTTTCATCTAGACAAGCATGCATACTTGCTGAATTTCAATTCCAAGAATAAATTCTTAATGTTTCCAATTTTATCAAGCAAAGGTAAGTAGAGTGAAACCCCTCTAAACATGACAAATAATTTAGTTTCAACTAAAACTAAATATTAACCACCAACCTTCGCATACTCAATTTTCAGTGTGCAGCATCCAGAATAGACATCTGCTCCATTTAGAGACTGCTTAGCTCTCTTTGCTGACTCAATGCTGTCAAATCTCACAACAGTTAAGGATTATGAACACTAGCTGGTTCCCTTCACTAATTTAAGACCTTTTAAAACTAAGCTCAATTCTCAATCTTGAAAAACATTGAAATCGTGAAATGAATAATATGGACTGTTAAATAAAACAAAATTGCGTTAATCTAGTCAATCCACAAGCAAATATATCTCGTCAATGAATTATTTGCATTACCAAATGATGGATTTGTGGCCTAACAACACTTTCTACAACCAAAGTGATAAAAGGCAGTACATCAATGCTTTTAAAAATTGAAATTTTCAACAAAACATAATAGGTTTTCTTCTTCTTACAATTTGAAGATGGGTGACTACCTAAACTTTTGAAAATGCTCAGATATTAATCAGTTGCAATGACTTAATTACAAGTCTGGTTCATCTCAGAGTTTTATTGTGCTCTATAAACAGAAATACCAGCAAGGATACTCGACCATAGCCTGAACTCCATTCTTTTTGAAGATGACAATCCGCAGAACCTGACCATATGCGACAGTGATTGTGTGCATAACATCCTGAAATAAATAAATGATTTAATATTTTAAAGTAAATTGTTTATTGATCATTAATACATTATTTTGAACCAATATCATAGGTTTGTAATAGGGATTGGCAGCCATTTTGTTTTATGGCAGTCGATGTGTTAAAAAGTCACCAATAACAAAATGTTTTTTAGTACTCATGAGGAAGCTGTGTCTGCTGTTTGCGATCTATACAAGTTAGTAGTCTACACTACCTGAGGAAATTTTTAAAAGCAATGTAATGTTACAAAGGACTTTGTTTTCGTAAGGAACTGTTTTTATTTCATGGATTAAATATTCAATTTACAGGTACGAATAACAATTTGAAGTTTTTTTGTATATTTCACAAAATCTGGGATCTATGTTCAACCGTTAAAAAACTAGTAATCGGAGGATACTTTAATAGAATCTGAAGCAGAAAATGTGTCTATACATAGACATTCCACTGATATTCTATAACCTAACTCGTAATGTTTATATACAAATATAATGAACTTACCACTGTGATGGGGTACTGAGGGTTTAAGATTGTGAAGAGAAGAATATGATTGGCAGGTCTCATGTCTTCTGGATCTCTGAAAAAACATGCAAAATTCTAAAGCAAAATATTTTTTATATAAATATAATCTACCATTTTTAGTGGGTATGGGAATTATTTCACAATTGAGGACGAAAATAATTATTTTCACTAATGACATTGAGAATGGTGGATAAAGAGAAATGCACTTGGAAAATCAATGTGGAAATAAGTTAAATTGAATGCATACCCTGGTCTTTGGATTTTCTGGCTTGTCGAGTAATTAAAGAAGGCTGGTTGGCCTGCAACATATATTGAATTTGTCTGAAAAAGAAGAATTTTGTTATAGAATATTTTTTTTGAAATCTTTTAGATGCACACTGCATGTAGCAAAACAGATTTTTTTTTATCTTATCAACGGATATTGGATTTCAAACATATGGTCATTCTGACCCATTTCTCAAGAGGAAATCTGCTGCTGCCACATAGGCTACTCTTTCTGATAATGGTCACAAAATTTAAGTGCTTACATCACAAGTGTTCAAGCACTTCTGATAAACAGCAAGGGGTCTTTTATATGCACTTTCCCACATACAGGATAGACATACTACTGTGATCCACCACTTGTGGACTACTGGTTGAACAGAAAATAGCCCAAACTGTAAATGGGTCCACTGAAAAGGACAGATCAGATGACCAATGCTTCACAGTTGCACAAGCTATTGATTGAGCCATGTTACCAAACATTTCAAATGCAATTTTTGATACTTGCTGTAAACAGCCCTCAAAATTTGCATCAGCCATCAACAAAACTGATTTGTGATGACATTTTTATCATTGTTGGGCATTTACTTTATTAATATTCCAACAAAACTGATTTGTGATGACATTTTTATAATTTTTGGCATTTACTTTAATATTCCAACAAAATTGCTGTTGCACGATAATATGAATTTCGAGGGCTGTTTAAATAAGGTAACAATTTTTTTTATACCATATTAAATTAATTCATGTTCATTGTGTTGGAACAAAGGGACATAATTAATAGATTTACAAATTAATTAAATAACACTTCTTAAGAAAGTCACATTTCTTACCTGGCAATAATTAACACAGTTCCTTGCCCCACTAAGATCCTGCCAATACAAAATAAAAGAATTAAGTTAATAACATTAACAATTCTGTGACATCATGAAAAAAGTAACATTAGTTTTATTAAAACGACTTCACTATAGCATTGATTTTTAATTTTATCAGCAGCTATTGGATATCATACATCAAATTGCACAAATTGCGCGAACGACCGTTTCTTTCGCGTGAGGGTTGCGCAAAATTGTCCTGCGTAACCCATTTCACGTTTAAATTTCTTTCCCGTTCAGTATTGCTGCATTGCCACCTAATCTAGATTGATATTCAAACGTCTTCTTGCATATAATAAATTTAATTATTTAAAAAAAGGGTTAAGCCAACGAAAAGGGTCACGCAAAACGAAAAGGGTCACGCAAATATTTTTTGCGTAACCCATTAATGGGTTACGTAGAATTTTAAGTTGTGCACCCCTGTACATATGGTAAGAGGAATCCCACTGCCTCCACATAGGCTACTCTTTCCGATAAGCAGCAAATGATCTTTTATATGCACTTTACTCTTGGCTTATGAGGTCAAATGTCTGTAACTTCATCATAGTTTTTAAACAATTATTTTATTTTTAAATTATAAAAACTAATTTGTGATGAATATTCACAGCTGAAAAAAATGACTTGTTCAGTTGATAAAGCACATTTACTATCTAAAAGAGATAAATATATGCAAAATATAGTTCCCTGTATATATATGTCAGAACCTTGACTAAGAGTTTTCAAATACAGGTAACAGAAGCAGTCAGATTCTAGCAATTGCATGATCTTACCTCAAACTCAATTAGTGCCTGTCTCTTTCGCGGCATCATAATGACGTCTCTGAAATTAGAAAAAGATAATGTCAATCACTCAAGCGTTGGAAAACATATATCAACATTCTACAGAGGACAATATTTCAAAATGCCAGTTAACCCGAAGTTGGTTCACATGGTTTTTAGCTAGGTAACCTATTGTTCGGTTACATGAATGATGTTTCCGTAATCAATGGATTACGTAAAAGTTACAGTTTCAAACGTCTTTTTGTGAACACTTTCAGCCATGCTACTTTCATATTTTTTCGGATATATATACGATAGCAAATAATACTACATTGATGTTCCAAATACTTTGTTTCAAAAAGCACATTTTGTGATGTGAGTATTTTTCAAATGTTCTTACATTTTTGGATTCCTGTATACATTTAAACTGTTTTGTACATTTTGACTAAATATATTCCTTAAGACATAAAACAGTAGTAAACTATATAGCTATAACACACAAACTGTACACATTTCTTAAAAACGTTTGGCTTGATGCTATACATTGCAGTTAATTTAGACTGGTTGCAAGTTATCACTGTTGAAATATATTCGAGAGCTGCACATCAAATGTATAAAATGGGTCTAACACATTTGTTGGAACGGTGGTTTGTATAAATTTCCTGACCATAAAGTTTACACGTTTTAATATCAGAACGATACAGTTCACCACGTAACCAAATGTCGTTTAGCGTGAATTTAATTTTGCTTAACCTACAAGGAAACAGAATGATCGCATGATTCTATAAAATAAAGCCAAAAAATATTCTTTGTCTGATCCTTGACACGACCTAAAATTTTCTTTTCTGATTTTACCCATTTAAATTGGTATATATATATTCAAGATTTATACTTAATTCAGTAATGAAAAAGTTTAATGAACAAACCTGACTGTTCCAAAATTTTGGACTGCTTCTACAAGATCACCCTCAATGGCGTGTTCTGAGAGACTTCGTACGTGGATAACGGGTGATGGTGAAGGTTTGTGTGGGTCATCAAATTTATCTGGCTGAAAAACAAATAAATATATAAAAGACAAAACATAGATATCTGCATAGTTTGGAGAATACCATATTTATGCTTTTGCCATTGTTCCTATCAACTTACTAAATTAAATATTAATATAGCATTTAATTAGTTTATAAATTATATACGTTAAGCAAAGTTTCTCTACCACATTCACTTTTTTTACTTGGAACAGGATAAAAGCTGAAGTTGGTTGGTACATAAAGTGGGAACAAACATCATTTGATTCCTGAGTGTGATTTTCTTTAGTTTCCTGGGAATTTGACACATGGTCATGGATAACATTTATCAGTTTTTCCACCGTATATAACTTGCGGCAGAAGCAGATTGCTAACCATCAAAACAGCCAGTAGTGCTGTGATCTGCAGCATTCCAGGTTAATAATATTAGCCTTGGCTGCCGGTACCTACTATTAGTTGTCAAAATCCACTAGCCCATCAGGCCTCACGTTTAGCATTTTTCACTAGCCCAACTTAAAAAAGCTGTTAAAACACTAAGCCACAGGCATCGGGCTAGTGTTATTTTTTGCACTATGGAGGAAACCTGCTACATAGGCTACTCTTTCCGATAAACAGCAAGGGATCATTTATATGCACTTTCCCATAGACAGAACAGCAAATAACATGGCCTTTGATGAACCAGTTGTGGACCTCTGGTTGGAACGCAGTGATAGAAATAAGCATAAATTTTCACTTGTCCACCAGATCATAAGGACATTTAGAAATTTACTTGTCTACCATAACCTGCAATTTGAGGTACTTTCTACTGAGTAGATTTTCACTTGTCAGGACAAGCAGACAAGTGCTTATTTCGAATGCTGGAATAGAAAATAGCTCAAACTGTTGCTGGGTCCAGTGAGATTGTGAGAAGGATCATTCAGAGGCTCCCATTCAAACAGCTCAATGAATAGAGAACCATTGATAGCCTAAAAAAGGCTAAATATATTTTCTTTCTTTTTTAAATGTTTGTTTTTATCAGTAAAAGATATTGTTTGAAGTGATTTTATTATTTTAATTTTGGTGGCCAATCGGCCCAATGGACACGTCATGTGCATAATTAGACTGACACCATACAAAGAATATGTACTAAGCTAATAAAACGTGTAACCAGTCTACTCCGACAATAGACGATTACCAAAGAAAATAAAACACTGAATTAGTGCAACACCTACATCTTACTTTGCATAGTATATATAAAAATGAGATGCATATAGTGCCAGCAAAATAAACCTTAAAAAGATATATGTTTACCCTTGTTCCAATTCCGTGCATACCGTCGTCTGTTCTTTGTCTCTTGGAAAGATGACCGTCATACGCCATTTTCTTTCTTTGCACAATAGAAGTTGGCTTCCAGACAAGTTGGTCCCAATACAGGCTCAGATCAAGACATTTCGTACCAAGACGTTTCGACTCAAAATCCCCCTTCGAAGATTTGCCCCATTACATGGCCTAGGCTAGTGTTATTATTTCAATAAATTAATTGTGTTGTTATTTAATGGATATTGAGATTTGTTTAAAAAGCGAATAATTATGACAACCATATGCTAGGCTAAATAGATAGGAAATCCACTTTCGCCACATAATGTACGTAAAGCTGTCGATATATCGATCGAGTGCTCAAATTGATTGTAATATATACCGGTATGAACTTTCTCATAGACAGGACAACCATACCAGTTTTGTTATACACAGTAGGCTATACCTTGACCAGAAGTGAGGTGTCTGCTATAACAGGCTGGCTATGAACGTGGACGTTAAACAACTTGACCTGACCTGACCAAAAGTAAAATTACACTACATATTATGTACTGTAGGCCTACAGTTTGTCAAATTTATATTATTTTAAAATGAGCCTCTTGTTATTCTACACGGATGTATGCCAACAATGCATAATGATTTTAAAGTGGCAGTGTCTGGTTTAAAAAAATATATTTAACCATTTAGAATATATATATCTTGTACGTTTGTTTGATGCGCAACACGCTCCATATTTCTAACGCAACGATCAGTCGTACTATATTTAGATCACGAGAAAAACGTGTTTGAGCTATGACTGCCAAAAGCAGCCCGCCACTAGATTGAGATCACGTGAATGTCTCTTTATGGAGTAAAGTGGCTACAACTCTGCAACAGTAGTTAAAAATAGCACGTACAACTTGAGTTTATAATTTATATTACTCCTCATACAAATAATTATGACAGACAGTTCTGTCTCTGTGAAGATATGTTTAATTTATGTTCTATTATTTGGATATTTATATAAAAGTCAAGGAACAAAAAATACATTTTTAAAACATGACTATTATAATTATGGAAGGGAGTCAAATTAACTGGGTCCTAAACCTACTAGGGTCGAATCTCCCACTAACCGCTTGGATGCCTCGGTACATTTCGAAAACCATTCGCAATAATCCGCCAAATTGGCGAAAACATACGAAGTTTTCCGATTGTTTTATCAAAAAAACATTGTCAACTAAACTTTTAATAATTGCAAGTGTTTATTTTTCTAGAGTGCAAAAATACTGATTATGGTTACTGTTACAGAACAATCATTTGGCAAAACACAAGATGGTCAAGAAGTTACGAGGTATAAATGTTATATGCTGTAGCAGTGGGTTACAGAATATTACAAATAAGGGGCCCTGTGAAGGATCTGGTGATATTTCTAATTAATTCTAATCCAACACCAATGTTACCAGACCAAAAATTGAAATTAAATATGTGTAAATTAAAATAGTTTCTGGAAAATGAAGATTTTATAGCCATTTTTCAGGAAAAATGTAGAAAATATTGGTGTATTTTAGTATCTGATGGAAATTGCTAATAAATTATTAAAGATTAAACTTAAAAGTGGCAATGTCTGGTTTTTTAAAAATATTTAACCATTTAGAATATATTGTGTACGTTTGTTTAATGCGCAACCCGCTCCATATTTCTGAAGCAACGATCAGTCGTACTATATTTAGATCACAAGAAAAGGATTCTATTTGGGCAATGGCCGACAGTATCAACCCGCTTCTCGATTGAGATCACAAGATGAGATCACGTGCATGTCTCTTATCCAGTAAACATAGCACAACGTGACCTTTGGACCGTCAA
>JAUTWP010202449.1:0-16339 GCA_033042655.1 Cyathermia naticoides | reverse complement strand
GAGTTGCATAGGCTAGGGTTAACCTCGGGTTCTACTATAACCTGGTGTCACCTAACCCATGCACGAGAAATCGGCCCTAAGTGATTTAAAAATCAATATATGATGGATTACAATGAACCAACAATAATTGTCACAAAAAGCTTGAAATGTAATAAAAGTAGTTTGGTTTATTTAATGCCAATAGAGCAGTTTTTTTTTTTTTATCTTATCAGCTATTGGATATCTTACATATGGTAATTTTGACATATTTCTATTAGAGGAAAGCTGCTGCCAGTACATAGGCTACTCTTTCCTGCCTTTTTTATATTATATGCACTCCCACAGACAGGACATATCACCTTTGGTGAACCAGTTATCATTGGTTGGAATGGAAAATAGCCGAAACTGCAGCTGGATCCACTGAGAAGCATCGATCTGATAATCAGATGCTTCACAGGCAGACATGCTACAGATTGAGCTACATCCCTCTTCTGAAATGAAAATAAATAACAACACTAAAATACAGTAGGCCTAATTATTCATTTATTCATACAACATGCACACATAAAAATCAAACATTTGAAATTTTCACCTTTTGTTTTTCTTCTATAACTATTTCAGTAGTAATCAATTACTTTCACTGATATTACAACATTTGTAAAAATAAATTCAAAATACTGTTAACCAATGATGGGAAGAAAAAGTAAATTGAAAACTACTAATTTACTGTACATACTGTATGTTTGCAAAGCATAACATACATTTGAATTAATAATAAAATCCTGCATATTGTGCACCAATTGTGGTATAAAGTTATAGAAAAATCAATTGAAAAAGAGAGAGAAGTTTTTACCGTATTTTGATTTAAATATAAAAATCATATCTGACAATTTGGTATTTTGATTTAATTGTTATACACCTCTCCAAAAAAGAAAAGATCTGGTATTGTTTAAACCAAACAAAAACATGTTCATTCTGTTATACTCAAATATGTGATGTGTATAATTGCTTTTAAAAATGAAATCAGTTTTTGTTCTATTTTGTTCTTTGGTAAATTAAACCTGCACATAATGAAAACCTTTGTAAACTAGTCTCCAACAATGCAAGCTTTAATGGATTTCTGTGTAAAAACTAAATTCATTTTGTTCTAACAATTTTTTCAAGAAAAGATTACCCAAATCATATCACAGGCTAATTATTAGCTATTAAATAGCTTTTAGATTATGGTAACACAAGTTTTGTCTATTTCAAATACAGTGAACTCTGTCTAAACCAGATCAGTTGGGACCTACAAAAAATGCTGGTTTAGACGGATGTTATTCAGTGTTAAGTGACTGGAAAGGACTTTGAAATGATGCTGATTTACATAGAAATCCAGATTAGACAGATGCCGGTCTACACCGAGTCCACTGTAGTTACAAGCATGAAAATCTATCGTTGTATAAAACCAATACAATATGTACAGGAGAGGCAGATTGGTTGATACACTAGGTTAGTTAATACACCCATCCTCATTACCTTCAGAACTAAAATCAGTGAATAGTGCTGTCATCCCACGAAACTGTTTGCATTACTATTCTTGTGTAATGAGATCAAGAAAATTAAGACAAAGGAAGCACATGAAATGTGCATGTTTTTCATAGTTTCCCCAATACCAGTAATGAGCTGGCCTAGGTTTGGGCACGTTTCTTGAAAGTAATAACCTCCACAACAAAGTGTTATGCTGTATTGTTTTAATTTATTATCATTTATACAATCATCTCAAATAGATAAATGACAATAATTATATTCTAGTTTTATGTGTATCTTTAAAGATTTCCACGTTTCTTCTCAAGCTTGCATCAAAAATGGACATATGAATTGGCGTATCAACTAACCCAACAAGTGAGGTTAGTTGATGCACCATGCAAAAAAGTATCACTCCTGCAAATCTGGCAACCCACATCAATATGCCCAAGTCCCTTGTCCTCCATTTACACTATTCATGATTTCTTTCCAGCTATTTGTTTAGGACAGATCAACATAACTGAAAAGTGTGTCAACTAACCTGCTTCTCCCCATATAAAAAAGACAGTCCATTGAAGTGTTTAAATGAATTAAATAAAAGTTTATTAACTTGAAATCCAAACAGCCAGATTTCATTTTTTAAATGCCACATTTTGATTTTCACAGTATAGGTACTTTAACATCGGGGATTAAATGAAAATAAATACATAAATAAAGCAAACATAGTAGTTGATAAAGTGGGATGGTGGATGTTAGGGGGTGGAATGGGCTGAAGGAGGTTTGAATATGTCAAAACCGAACCAAAAATTTCCCCCACTCCTATCCATTTAGAATCGATTGTAAAATATTGTTCTGTATGGATTGGACCACCTGTCATTAAATGTAAATAAGACATTCTAGACAAAATCCATGTATACAGTCTTTCAGAAATTTAATTACCTTTTTAATGAACAACATCCAAAATATCACAACAAGAAATGTAACAACACAACAAAATAATAAAAATGCTATACGCAAAACTCTTTTTCGTAATTTTCACAACTTCCAATAAAAACATTTTAAAAAATCTATTCTCTTAAAAGTCAAAATATTTAATGTTCCAATTCAAACAATCATGTACATCTAGAATTTAATAAACATTTACACATTGAAATTTAATTTCTCTAAATACCTATCCTAATCATGTCTTCGTATTTCATACAATTCAAACAGAAAGCTAGGAAAAGTAAAATAAATGTCACTCAGTCATCTTCTTCAGTTTCTTCTTTAAAACAAATGTTTTATTACATAGATATAACCACATTTTTTATAAAATATTTGCTATGGGGAATACATTATGATTTATGTGTACCTACTTCAGTATTTGGTCCCAAACATTTTGCAAAGAAAGTGAAATGACTAGAACATATTACTTTACTTTGAAAAGGGTTACAGCTCAAAGAACAGTTGTCCAAGACATTCACAGATTTTAAAAAAGGAATATCTGAAATGTTTTAAAGGAATATCAAAGAAATGTTCAGATGCTTCTTATAAAAGTAATACAAATATACTTCAAATACAACATAAAAACTAACAATTAATAGCAAATCGATTTTGAAAAATTTATGCCTTATTCTAAAAGATCAAAGCTAACACATTTTCTATAACATTCAATACTGATATCTCATTTTGATGTTAGTAAGCAGAATTTATTTGTAGAACTTTAACAAAAAATTATTTTTACTAGTTATTCAAGATTGCTTTAAAATTGTTCACAAAATGAATGCTTTTGATATTTTGCAACATTGTTTATCTATCTAAAATAGTACATTTTCTTTTTAAGTTGGCTATCAATTTGAAGATGAAAAACAAAAAAGGTTAAGTGAATGTTTACAATTTGCTATTTAACACCTAGTGTGCTATGGAGTTACATATTATTGCCTTCTAATTAAATGCTCATCAACTAGATATCAACACCATACCTTCTACTCCAACTAAATACCCCTCTAAAGAGTCAAATAGACACCAAACAAAATATATTGTCTACCTAGATACCAAATGGACATATTCTACCCAAACTAACATTCATATTTTATAATATCAAAAAGGCATTAAAAAACCCATATAGAAATGTCATGGAAAAAGAAAAAAAGATGGACATTTATCTGTTGATTCATGAAACTTTAATTATTATATTAAGACAAATCTGAGAAAAAATATTTTCAGTTGTGTGCATATTGCCAAATTGTAATTATGCAAGTAACTTATTGAATGTTCACATATCATAACTCGTCTCTTAAACTCATCTGGAATGAAGTAAGTATATTAAGTCTGTTTCCCAACTGTTCCTTCTTTCTATCACTAACTTTTCCATCCCGCAACTTCTCAACTCTTGTTATTTCATTTTCAATAAACTCATCTCCCTTTTCTATGATTTTCTTCATTGTTTTGATATAAACCTCAGCTGAATTTTTCTGCTCCTCTGTGGTAAAAGATTTTGCCACTTCCTCTGCTAATACAAGAAAATCATCTCTTTTTTTCCCAGAAGCTGCAAAAAAGTATTTGACCAACTTGTCAAACTCCTCCAGACAGGATGGAAGTCCAAGCCACAAACCTAACAAAAAAGTAGATAATTATAATTATCAAGAGTAAAAAATCAAAAATCAAGGAACATAATTCAAAGCATACCTCTAAGCATATTCATTGAAACTTTTCTTTTGGGATGTTGAAATTACTACTAGTATGTGCATAATAACAGAAATAAATAAAAATATTGAGAAGCAATCAAATTGTTAACTTAGTTATGTTCTGAGATCCGGTACAAGCACAATGTTATTACTAGTTGTGTGGTGTGGGAGGTGATGTAAGTTGTATTCAGTTTCTTCCAGTTACATACAATTTACTCAATTTATATTTTGCTTAAAACATGGAGTTATTAATCTTGGAAAAATTTGGAGCAACACAATTATGATTTCTCTTGACTATCATAAAGCAGAATTAATCTACCAGAGAATTTCTCCTTCCATATTGTTTTTCACATTAATTTCTCACCAAGTATTAATGTTCACAATTTTAGCTTTTTTTAATACTAAATTGTATCCTATGAAGAGGCTTGGTTTTAAAATGTTTTAGACTAGCTTACCTGATTCCTTCATGATAAACTTTTTTATGTCGTCAGCATTCTTACTGTTGCCCATGTATTCGACGGGTTCCTCACGACCCTGAATAAACAGCTTGTATACCGGGTGATTTTCTTTCTTTATGTTGAATTTCTCTGCCAAGTCTGCATTGTCTTTATCACCATAGTCTGGCAAAAACAAGAAGCTCAATATACATATTTTGTCTTAATAAATCTAAATTATAAATATTAAAATTGACAATGTTTAACCGAGACCAAACATTTACTATCCAGGATGGCTAGGACCAGTTTTTGTCAATTTGGTTCACCAGCTACTTATGTCTTTTATTTTAAAACAGACCGACAAAGCTCACAACCTGAATTCAATGTAAAGTAAAAAGTTTGTTTTGTTTATCGATTCCACTGGAGCATATTGATTTTTATCTTATCTTCGGCATTTTGGATATTATTCACATGGTCATTTTGAAACATTTCTTTTAGAGGAAAACCACTCCCACGATCTAAACAACAATGGATCTTTTAAAGGCACTTTCCCTTAGACAGGACAGCACATATTATCATGGATGAACCAGTTGTGGAGGACTGTTGGAATGGAAAATAGCTCAAACTGCAGATGGGTCCACTGAGAACGATCGATCTGATGACTGAATGCTATTTAAAGACTACTAGAGCATATTGAATTTTATATTATCGGCTATTGGACGTCAAACATGATCATTCATCAAACCTGATGCCGCCACATGGCTGGCTATTCATTCCAATAAGCAGCAAGGGGTCTTTTACATGCACTTTCCCAGACAGGACATACTACAGCCTTTGATGAACCAGTTTTGGACCACTGGTTTTAAAAAAATCCCTATCTTCAAATGGTTAGCTAAGAAGCTTCAATCTGATAACCAAAGACATTTTTGCAAGCCCTGGATCTACTAAAGAAATAAAAATGTTAGATAATTACAGGTAATACTAATAGTTCTCATAAATACCTGCAATCTGCACTTCAGCAATGAGGAGATTGGGTTGAGAGGAACTTGATTCTGCAACTTTCTTGAATTCATCCTGCTTTTCTCCATACGGATATGTCTCATCAAACTTGACCAGCGCAACCTTATGTTTACTAATAATCTAAAAAATATACACAGCATATTATAGTTGATTATAACTTAAAAGCGAATTCCAGTTGTTTCATACATTTTATAATATAAAGGATTCCAAATTACCTTTGTCTGAAATCTCTTTAAAGTTTAACTTTTACACTGCACATTTTTCTATTAAATTAACTGTGAAAATTTGCCAAAAGGAGTTGCTTCCAATAAATTATATAAAAAACAAAAAAAAACGGAATCTACTGTCAGTAGTGTAATTAACCTTCAGGGGACTGCAGGTGAGATATCTCGCCAACGTACACTAGTCCTTAGCACTTGAAGGCAAGATATCTTGTCATCCCGATACTGTGCACATTACTGTGATGATTTTGTATTTTCTGGCCAAGATACAGGAAATAATTAGCTTGGTCACATGTTACTTCCTGTTTGAAACAAAATGGCAGATTTATGTTTTCGGTGATAAATCGATCACATTTATGTTTAAAAAGTGATTTTCCTATGGAATATTTTAGCGTGATGTGATCGATATCAATGGCAGAAGATCTCTGTTATTTTGAAGTTGCAGATAATTTTGATCTCTATTATTTTATTGACAAGAAAAACCATAAACGTTCGATAATTTCAATGCATTTCTATTGAAAATGGTGAGTAAAGTTTTTACTAAATATTTTGAGGTGAACAGTTAACGAATGCATGAAAGTACGACAAATGTAGATTTTTTGTGTAAAATTTACAGATCACCGAAAATGAGGCATCGAATGACCAGGGAATATAGCAAATGCACAAGCACGATGGAAGTGGAAATCCCTCTAAATGTGACATCTCACGTTTGACAACATTGACAAATCTTCAGTTTTATAGCATGTGACAATATTAGTAAAATGGTAATTTTGCTGAAAATTAAAATTCCATTTCAAAATATGATTCCATTCCACGAATAATGCCTATTTTCCGCAATTGTAGAAAACAACTGGGTCACAGTTATGGCTGTCGTAACATAAAAAAAATAATAGGGTTATATTTTCCATATAACCAGCTAAAAAAATTAGCAGTTAAGATTGCCATAACTTTAAAAAAATATTCTAGATTTATAGCTTCCATATTACTAAGCAAAGAAATAGCAGCTACGGCTGTCGTAACAATTATTCTAGAGGGTTACAGCAGGAACTGGACAAAGAAAGAATGTGCATGTGCCTCAAGCCTGTTACAAAAATAAAATAAAAATTAGGGTTTAGCCAGGGTATGATTAGTCAACTCAAGATAAAAAAAAAAATATTTTAAAAATTTATAATTTATTCCTTGATTATTGATTTAATGATTTAGAGCAAAACATCAAAACGCTTTTGATAAATAGAAATGAAGTTCCAGTATGAGTATTGCCATTTCCATGGTTCATCTGATGATCTGTTGAGGTTACAACTTTTAATAGGATCATCATGCTGAGGATGATCATGCTGCTGAGGATGATCATGATCAGGATGTTAATCAACTAATGATGATGTTAGATTGTAAGCAGCTTTAAAGCTAGCATGCTCCAAACATGAACACGACGCAGTGACGTAAATGACAAACTTACTTTGTCAAAGACACCAGAGTTTAAGGGTACAGAACCCTTGACTATTTCTCCCTCAACGAGAGATAGAACGCCCAAAACAGCTGCAGCAGCAACAACAATGTTTCTCACGTCAGCCATGCTTTCTAGTTTGCTGATGTGGACAAATCAAATTCAGCGTCTTAAAAGACTGGACGGAAACATAAATATCTTTCCTATAATTGGTCAATTGAGAATACGTTTAGCTAATCAAATGTTAGCTTTTTCGTTAAATTCGCAAGTTTGTAGATACAAGGGAGACAAGTCCAAATACGTTTTGGTTAGATTTAATGTAAAAAGCTGAACATGTAAATATGTCAGTTTTATAACCAACAGCATTTAATAAACAGAAGAAAAACTGACGTTTTGGTGTTTATTGTTGACATGTTTTATTGTTAATACAGGTGACTGTAATTTTTCTTTTTAGACACACAATTCATTCACATATCTGATATTGATAAGAATAAGATAAAAATAAATCATCAATTTGCTTTATAATGTTTATTTTGTTATCAAAGCACAGGGGCTTGTTACGATTTTTTTCCTAGTACTCTAAAAACCACATTTACTAGGAGAGTAAAAATCGTAACAAGCCCCTGTGATCAAAGGTGAAAAAAAACCTGCTTTAAAAGGCATAACAAATATAGAATATCAGGTTACTACCTTTTGATATTCAATCATATTGTGTTTATTTGGTGAGGTTTAAATAACGTAACAGGGGAGCTTGTTACAGTCGTTATCAAAAGTAAAGTTTGTTTTATTTAACGACGCCACTGGAGCACATTGATTTTTATTGTATCATTTGCTATTGGACGTCATACATATCATCATATGGTTATATCGACACATTTTTTTTAGAGGAAACCTACCGCCACATAGGCTACTCATTCTGAGAAGCAGCAAGGGACCTTTTATATGTACTTTCCCACAGACAGGACAGCACATACGACAGCCTTTAATGAACGAGTTATGGACCACTGGTTGCAATGGAAAATAGCCCAAACTGCAGATGGATCCACTGAGAATGATCGATCCAACGACCGACCGATTCAAAGGCGGGCACGCTACTGACAACCGTTATCAAAACGTAGTAACCTGATTTTTTTTTATCATGCAATCCATTTCAAGCTATATTTTTCTTTGAAAATATTAAAATGAAAGTGTAGATGATAGATTTTACAAAGTTGATCTACGTCATTATCAAGTAAAATTGACGTAGTGACGTCACTAATGTTTTTGATCATGAACAGATAATTTGTCAGTGGCTATATCCTGAGATGACGTCAGACACCGGTCTAAAGTAAATATCAAAAGAAAGTTACTGATTTTATATCTAAATGTTTAATTTAAAATATTGACTCTTTCTGAGTGGGGGCAGAGGGAGCGAATTGAAAAATAAAAGGTAAGTGTCATTTTGTTTTTATGCATTTCATCATTTACTGTTTGAATTGAATGTTTGAAAAACTACGAGTTAAACTAATCAGTGGGCCACTGACATGCACAGAATGCATTTCCTAGTGCCTGATAACACATCGTTGCTAGCCTCATTGCTATACGTTATCAGGCACTAACCTGATAACACTTCTAATTATCATACAGGTGTTATTGGATCACTGGAAATCATGATTGCATGATAAATGTAATTGTCTGGATACTAATTGTTTGCTTGTTTTAATGAATTGTTATCTATTCTAGATGGTGTGTAAATAAGGTGAGATGTCTGGAGTTTCAGTAAATCTGTGGGTCACGGCTGAACCATTCAGCTATGGAGCATTGCCTGTTGCTCCTCATCCTCGCCTTAATTTCAATGTGAGTTAAAAACTAAAAACAACTGAATATTATAAATTTAAAATATAATAAATTCATTGGAACATGTAAAATTTCTGGTTTTCAGAGGTTTCCGGTTTTCAGGATTGGATAAATTACACTAAATGGACACTGGGAGTGAATTGTTTGTCCAGTTTAGAGAGGTCCCAGTTTAGAAGAGTTTCACTATATCATAAAGTTTAGTTTTCCTATGTTACTGGTTTTATTATGATTAAAATACCAGTATCAATACTATTACTTTATTACTATCATCATCCTTTTTCTGGAGCTCCAAAGTGCTATGATCACACACAAAGATATGCCTGTTTAACTTAGTGTGAAGTCGATGCTACTGTATGGAGCAGAATCATGGAGGACAACTAGCACCACCTTCTCAAGAAATTACAGACTATCAACAACTGTCTAAGAGCTCCAGATATTCCCGTCCAGCAACGTCGGACATTGTACCCAGGAGGGGCATGCTTGAACACTTATTTAGTGATGTAAGCACGTTAAAACAATTTCAGTCCAGTCCAGCTCTAGATCAGTTGAGCAACATACTCATGGATGAGAACATACGAACAGACTGCTGGATTGTCTTCCATTGTTCCTTATTAGAGTATTATGATGTTGAATTACTGATATGACAACCTGTTGTCACTAATTTCATGTTTTAGCTTGTTGCTAGCATGATACAGGTAAATAGTATTTTATTGTTTTGATTTTGTTTTCAGAATATTAAGAAGATTGTCATTTATGCCAAAAACAAAGGAGAGACAGGTTTTCCTTTTCTCAGGTTTGTTGATATTATTAGTGTTTTTTTGTCAGAATTAATCACTTCAGTTTATCATGGATTGACACCCGATAGCCATTTCATTCATTAATTAATTTTATTTTGGATTGACATCATATAGCCAATTTTATTCATTCATTCATTCTGTCTATCAGTATCAGATTGTTTTATTTATGACTATAATTATGATAGATCTCCTTTTGAATTTTGCAGTGATATAGCTTTAATTTTAAGATTAATTTGTACATAGTTATGTGTTACCCACTGATAAAAGCAAGAACATCGTGAAAAAAATGGAGACTTAAATACACTTAAAAATCCAATGTTTTTAGCATTTTTGTTTTACAATTTAAATAAAACCTTTTTAAAAAATATTAAAGTATTAAGAAATGACCATATGTTTGAAGTCCAATAACCGATGATTAAAAAAACAATCAAAGTGTTCTAGATGTGTTGTTAGCTATTTTTATTGTGATTTGTTGACATAATTATATTTAAAAACAATCAATGTGCTCTAGTGGTGTTGTTAAATATTTTTTTGTTATTTGTTGACATAATTATATTTAAAAACAATCAATGTGCTCTAGTGGTGTTGTTAAATATGTTTTTTGTTGACATAATTATATTTAAAAACAATCAATGTGCTCTATTGGTGTTGTTAAATATTTTTGTTGTGATTTGTTGACATTGTTTCTTGTTTTAGTTATTCGGTATGGAAACACATCGCTTGTAACAAATTACACCTGACAGAAGACTTAGCCTGGATGTAAGTGTTTCAATTTGTTACTCATCAGGTAGAAAAATTCTCCTTTCATATTTTTTTAATGACAGTCATTGCTGTTCAACTAAAATTTATGATAAATACTTTTTGTTAATAAATGTTTTTTAATATGGCACATTCATTGCTATTTACCTAATATAAAATTTGGTATAAAGTCTTTTTATTAAATGTGCTCAAGTGGTCACATGCATTTAGTAGCTACCTGTCTTCAAAGGTCACCTTTTTTATTCTGCCATATATCACATTATCAGCTAATTTAGTACAATATAACCTGCATTAATTAGCTACTTGTCTTAATACCATTATGTTTTACTCCCATGAATGACTGCTTAAAACAAGCCATTGCCACCGATATTGCAGAAATCACTGTAGCCTGGGAGGTGCTTCACCAATGGCTATTTTTGACCACTGGCAATGTTCTGCCCAACCCTCCTTTCACTTGTTGCTGACCCTTTTCTCATTGTGTTGCCCAGCAAAATAACTCTTCTTTTATATTTATTTGTTGCAAAAGTTAAATTTTAATGAATTGGCCTAGGTTGAATCAAAATTGCAATCGGTGAGCCTTTCACCCATGGTAAAAAATAAAATAAAAATTGCCATGCATTACAAGTTCTTAAGTTTGAGCCATGCAATCTGTAACAAAAAGTCTTGTTCGTGTATCCATGTTTCAATATTAAAAGCTTACCCTGTTTGTGTGTTTTAGGTATTTTTCTTCCTGTCATCTGTTATGTGAGTCTGTAGATCCAACGGAGAGGATTGAATGGGACAAGAAGTTTGCAGAATCTCACTCACGTACTAAAGCAGGTTCGTGGATCATTCATTTTATTCAGTTTAATCATCTATGTTCTGTTAACAGTAAATTCATCTGGTTTATATGTTTAGATAAGTAATGACATCCCCATACATTGTTTAGTCAGCAGCTGTTAGGTGTCAAACCTACAGTATTTATGATTCATGGTCTTCAAAAGAAACCTGTTACCACATAAGCAGATAGGGGTCTTGTATATATGCACTTTTCCACAATAAAATAACAAGTACCATATCCTTTGATGCACCAATTGTGGGTCACTTAATAGAATAGGAAATATACCAGTGGGTTCACCAAGAGGGATCGATCCTACAATCTTTTGCACATCAAACAGATGCTTTAGTTTAGTTAAGAATCTAGTTTTATATAGAAAAGTGTTATAAAGAACACAATGTTATTAGTTATGTGTTTAACAGTGTCCTTGATTGCCAAAACTTAAAGGAGGCACGTGACCCTGTGTATATAGAATCCAGTTTGTTATAGAAGTAATGAGTATATTTTTACACATTGTATAAACTTTAATGTATTTTGTTTACAGAGAGCCTGCGAATGAAGCTGAGTGTGGACACATACAAGATGGTGCTATACCTTTACATACAACAGCTGTACCGTGTTTCATTGCGTGCCTCACTCGTAGCAGGCGATGAGTATCCTTCATTACTGTGTTTGTAATAATAAAAGATAGGACAATTCACTGAGATTTTTGTACTTAACTGTTTAAAGATGGCTGACACATTGCTATTCTCACATTTTAACCCATGATCAAGCATTTAATAATAAAAGGTAGAAGTCAAGTCATATTATTTAACGTCTACATTCAGAGTCAGGCTGTTATTGCAGATGCCTCTCCTGGATCCCATTTATGGTTCAACCCATCCACTGCATGTGGGACTCAAGGTAGAACAATTCATTCAAATTAATGTACTTAACTGTTTAAAGATGGCCGACACAGTCTTCCATTGACTCGGATGGAAGATCAACACCTAGGGGAACAAAGGTAATGCTCTGATGGATTCACTTGTGAGGACACATTTTCTCATTTCTATCAAGCTATTTGTAAAGAAATATTCCCAGTAATATTTTAAGTTGTACCTACAGGGCTTGGAATATTTGTAGGGGGGGATTTTCATGAGTTTTAAAAAAAGTGTCTGGGATTTGCCTATTTTAACATTGTTTTTATGCAGGGGATTGTCAAGAATATGCAGGATTCCCCTATCATGCAGCTTAACAGAAGCCCTGATCTATGATAACATTACCTACACACCACTACACATTCTATTTCATAAAAGTGAAAAACTGCTTTGGTAAAAACTGATGACAACATAATTTGTGACTATATTTATTGTGCGTATGGTTAAATGAGTCTGTAGGTGCAATGTTTATGATGTCAATGAGTAAAGAATAAATCACCGTTATGACAAGGAAATTCCAACCCACAGGAGAAAGTGTGTGTTGTATTTTTGCACATTTTCTCCCTTGGGTTGGATTTTCCTTGTCTATACCTCACAACGGTGATAGATTCTTTTGCTGTATATTTTTTTTCAGTCTATGGATGACCATAGTTAAAAGGTGACCACAGTCACATGGTAAATCATCTCAGTGAAAGTTAGAGTAAAGTTTTATATTTTCAGTCTATGGATGACCACAGTCACATGGTAAATCATCTCAGTGAAAGTTAAACAATAAAGTTTTATATTTTCAGTCTGTGGATGACCACAGTCACATGGTAAATCATCTCAGTGAAAGTTAAACAGTAAAGTTTTATATTTTCAGTCTATGGATGATCACAGTCACATGGTGTTTGTACAGAATCATCTCAGTGAAATGCTGGAACTGCTAGCAGAACCAGACAGTATGCCACGGTTCAGCAACTCGGTCTCTGGCAGCCTCACTCTCCGGGCGGTTGAATCTCTCGGATGTCTGATCGCTGGCTCTGTGGACAAGTTTAAGTAAATACAACATAGGAAGACTATTTATATCTAATTGCAGGATAGTTAATATATGTGTATGCATACCAGAAGTAAAGTAAAGTTTGTTTTATTTAACAATGCCACTAGAACACATTGATTTTTATCTTATTATTGGCTATTGAATGTCATACATATATAGTAATTTTGACACATTTTTTCAGAGGAAACACACTACTGCCACATGCTACTCTTTCCGATAAGGAAAAAGGTGTCTTTTATGTGCACTCCCACAGATAGTACAGCACATACCATGGCCTTTGATTAACCAGTTGTGGACCACTGGTTGGAATGTAAAATAGCTCAAACTGCAGATGAGTCCACTGAGAAGGATCGATCCGAGGACCGGCAGCTTCACAGGTGGACATGCTACTGATTGAGCTACATCCCTTCCTGCATACCAAGGATAAACATCGCTGACATCATTAAAGGAAGCTCAGCTGTGTAGTTATGACAGCGTTTTTGAACCTTAATTGGATGTAAGCATAAACATGAGTATAACCAACCAAACAACTACATGTAGTATGATTTTTATTTGTTACATGAAGCTGTTGATGGATGTATACTATTCTTACAAATGATTGAAAGAATAAAAAGACAAAATACAATTGATATGATATGATATTGGATGAAAACAAACAGTTACAAATGATGTATTTTACCACAGAAGCCTGCTGCCGTTACAAGAAATAGCTGCAATGCCAGTCGTGCATGTCCACAGTGGATACTCTAAGGTAAACAAGTTCAGTTATCTTTTCATTATCTCTGCAAGTTAAGTTAAAAGTTATGACATAACCCATCTTCATAGTCAAGTCTACATTCAGAACAAGCTGTTATAACACACCTGTCTTGGAGCTCTGTTATGACATTAATCATCTCCAATGTCAAGTCAAATGTTTTAACATTTACTTTCAGAACAAGCTGTTATAGCAGACATCAGTCATTGGCAATACTATGATAAATTAAATTATATATAATAGTTAATACTACATGTATAATAATTTATATTATGTGATTTCTTTCTAGGCCAGCAAGACTTTTTCTGTGCGGATCTTCCAGGTCTGGGTAAAAGATTATCTAACACAGAACCCATTTGGTGTCTCAGCCTGCATTGCCTCGGGGCTTAGACTGACATGGCCTTTCGAAGGTATGAATGGAGGACAAGTTTAAAAAAAATGTTTATACAGTGTTTGCAATTTGTGGCATAGATATTCAATATATTTTAGAATGTGATTTATGTGATTTCTTATGTATTTATGTGAATTGTATTGGTAGGTAAAGTTTATATTAATGTACATGTAGTCGCAAATGGGTGAAAGATTCTTGCAGCGACATTAAACTAAATATTCACTCACTCATTCATTATATTAATGTAATGCATGTAAAGCTAACACATAAAGCACACATTAATTGAATATTGTATAAAGGTATTGACTTATTCTTGTGAATCTTGAGCCCTGTGGTAAATGAAAAGTGCCAAAAATAGCCAAAAACAACTTACATTACCCTCCCCCCATAATACGAGTGAAAATGATGTCTACCATGAAGTAATATTGAATAAATTATGATTTATATTTCCCCGGTTATGTGTACCCACTGGAGTAATAATGTTGAATAAATTCATGTTGTATTGTAGGTGACACCACAAAGACTGACGTCACTTCCACCAAGAGAGGCAAAATAGCAAGCAATGCTCGTATTGTACCTAAAGCAAACATAAAAGGGTAAGAAATAGTACTGACTATGCTTATAACCGAGTCAGACACACAACGGAAGTCTAGGATCACATACTGACAACATCATACAAATGATTTGTTTATTTACTGATTTTAAATTGAGAGTGGAACATAACTCAAGTGGTAGTGTGTCTGCCTTTGAAGTGGTCGGTCATCGATTTGATCCTTCTCAGTGGACCTATTTGTATTCTGGTGAGAACAACAAATAAATCAAACTGCAAATGGATCCACTGAGAATCCAAGTGAATAAACATATATGTTTTAGAAGTTTGTAATGTTTTCACTGATGTTTTTGATTCTGTTGTTTCAGTAACAAGATGATCATTATGAGTCAGGTTGGGAAGCAGACTGTTGCACGGGTGAGTTGTTTATTGAAGTCAAATGATGAATGTCTACCCATAGAACCCTTAGTTCACCATTTGATTATTTATGTAATTCTAACACTGAGTGGGTTATTTATAGCTCAAGGGTAGATTGTCCACCTGGAAAGCTGTTAGATTGGTTTTCACTCTAGCTAGGTCATCAAACTATGTTTTGTGACATTTAATGATATTTGAAATTGACCAATGGGCTTAGCCGCTACTTATATTAAGATCTCTTCCTAATATAATTAATGTTGTGATATTGTTGCACAAAATGAATATGTTCATTCATTTTAAAGTATTTTACCTTTTGAAAACCTGTTATGATGTGAGTAAATTAACTTGCATCGGTTAATTACTGTCTATACAATTACCATATTTTTTCATTAATTTCTTGTTATTAATTGCATGATTTACAGCATTTAATTTTGTTTCCAGAGTTCCGGGACACTTGAAATGAGTTGTGTGAAGATTCATAGATGTCACTACTCGTTTATTTACCTATTATCACCACTCAGGTAACTCACTACTCATTTATTTACCTATTATCTCCACTCAGGTAACTGACAGGTGTCACTACTAATTTATTTACCTGTTATCTCCACTCAGGTAACTGACAGGTGTCACTACTCATTTGTTTACCTGTTATCTCCACTCAGGTAACTGACAGGTGTCACTACTAATTTATTTACCTGTTATCTCCACTTGGGTAACTACCAGGTGTCACTACTAATTTATTTACCTGTTATCTCCACTCAGGTAACTACCAGGTGTCACTACTCATTTATT
>JAUTWP010202339.1:0-16344 GCA_033042655.1 Cyathermia naticoides | reverse complement strand
TACTGAGGTCGAATTTTTCAGTCGAGGCATGGGAATTTTAACTTCGGTATCGACTCCAACCCAGAGTGAGTGCTCCACAAACCTCAATGGGAAGGCGTTTCCACTTACACCGACCGGTGGTTCCATAACTTGTTTAACAAAGGCCATGGTGTGTGCTATCCTGTCTATGGGAAAGTGGATATAAAATATCCCTCGCTGCTTATAAAAAAAACAGTAGCCACTGTCTGGCGGTAGCGGGTTTCCTCTCTTCTACTAACATTAATATCTGTCCTGGACAGACAACTCAGGAAGATAAGTTATGTGCCCGTGACAGCGTGATTGAACCTTAATTGGATGCAAGCACGAAAATAAATATAACTGACTAACTAAAGTGATGTTTTATATATCAGTTGAAGAAGTACGTTTAAATTTAGGTTTTTAGTCATTTAAAAATACAAGAGAAAAACATTTTATATATCACCTTCTAACGCCCCCGTTCGTATTTACCCACCCCGCCACACACACCCATCCCTCAAGAAAACATTACAGGAAACAACACAAATTTGTTTTAAAAAACTAAATATTGAAAAGATAAATATTCCATTTAATTTAATATTTATAACGAATTACAGATATAACGCATTATCTTTGAATGTCCCTCAATATTCCTTTTAACGAACGTTTATTTCATATGTTTCAAATTAACATTAAATTTGTCTGATTTCTAGTTATTATTATTAACCAGACTTTAAATAAACCACTGATGTAGCAACCAGCAAAAGACAAAGACAAACTGTTGACGCATATGCGTGAAGACATGCACATGTGTACACACATACACACGGACACGTGTATCATCTCCACCTAGCTATTTTTATTGTCCTACGACAACAGGTACCCTGTAGAGTCGTGGCTTTTTGTGTTGTTTATTCATTACCATACAGCCAGGTTAATTCTGTGGGTCATAGGAGTGGAGAGAACTAAAGAAAACACGGGCTGGTTCTTGTACATGTGCTTCTAGTTGCGCGGTGGTCCTGTGGTTATGTGGCGCACACCTGGTGCACACTGGATTGCCCGTTGTTAGAATAGTAAATGCATTGTTGAAACGCGTACCCTAAATTCACAACGTTCCACACCTCCTTAGTAAATTACAGTACAAGTATAGATACTCCTATTTATTTTAAGGATAGTCGCAATGGTTTCACTATAGCGGTGTCTCCTTCATGTAGGGAAGTGCATATAAAAAAAACCATGCTGCTTATCGGAAAAAGTAGCCTATGTGGTGGGTGCAGGTTTTCTCTCTCCTACTAACATTGACACTGGTATATGTCCTGGACAAACGGTTAAATTGTGTTTCCATGCCAGCGTGCTTGAACTTTAATTGGAAGTAAGAAAGAAAATACGTATAAGACACCAACCAACCTATAGATATGTTAATATCTAAAACAAATTAACAGTTTAAGTAACAATGCTGTCTTTTTTCATAGAATATTGCATCTACACGGAGTATATTACTTCCTGTAATAACAATTTAAGCTGAGCATTCGCGAGTGCTACTGACGACCAAAACAAATAACAAGACTGAGAGACCACTGAAGAAAATACAAAAGATATTGCATGTTCAAAAGATATACTATATTCATGTGGGTGAAATTGTATTCACAACATATCAAAAGACCATTCTAATAAACAAATTATTTTGAACATGAAACATGTTTCAATTTTTGGTTAGTAGTCTTTCAGTCTTGATATAGTTTTTTTTGGTCCACAATATAATTCTGTGACTGGCTCCTGGTTCTCATTGGGTTTAACGTTAAATGAAAACTCTAATTTGATCTGGCTGTGTCGAGTATGTTTTTCGGTCCTTTAACGTTCGTTATAGCGGGTGATAAATAAGGACGATTGTGAAGAAACGATATGTAGATACTTACAAAGGATTGTAAATTGATAATAAGCATGTTCTGTAATTCGATTGGCTAATTTCCCGGATTAAATGAAAGTAACACCCGGAAAACCGATGATGTCAATTGGAACAGGGGAAGTTGATGATTCAAGAATATACAATTAGATTGTAGCCTGGTATGTTGTTCGATTTGCGGGTATTGTCCATTTGATCCCGCAAATGTTTTCATTTTTAACCTCCGGCCTTCGGTAGAAAATGACATTTTGTGGGATCAAATGGACAATAACACCCGCAAATAAAAAAAACCGCGTATGGTTATCTGCTAGTTCGACGTGGGTAGTCGCGAAGACTTGTAAGCGTTGTGGGATATATCTTCCACATTTCACTTGAATCACCGTTTATACCTGAGCACTTCCTGCGACGTTACCCCTCCGTGAATTTCTCACCAGGTTAAGAACTTGAAACCTTTTAGTCTGGTCTTTAATCATAAAAAGGTTCTGAAGTATTTAACGTTTGAGTTTTAATATGGCACTATAGTCTCCAAATTGTGTTTAAATCTCGACTTTTATATTTCATAAAATTATTAAAGTCGAGAATGTTGTACAAAAGAGCGGGACCTAGCTCAAACGGTAGCATGTCCGCAAGTGAAACGGTACGTCATCGGTTCGGAACTTCTCACTGAATAAACTCTTGTCGATAAAGAAGTTGGTTATATTTATTTTCGTGCTTACATCCAATTAAGGTTCAATCACGCTGTCACGGGCGCACATGACATATATTAATGTTAAAGAAGAGAGGAAACCCGCTACCGCCACACTAGTGCGGCTACTCTTTTTCGATAAGCAGCAATGGATATTTATATGCACTTGAATCCCATAGACAGGATAGCACAAACCATGGCCTTTGTCAAACCAGTAATGGAAACACTGGTCGGTTTAAGTGGATACACCTTCCCATGCCTCGACTGAGATTCGATCTCAGTACCTACCAGCCTAAAGTCCAGATTAACCACTGGGCCACAGATGCCATGTGTCAAAAAATATTCTATTTGGAATAATTAGTTCCAGATTCGCTTCAATTTAATTTATTCGTTGCTTATGATTTATTTGTATATAATATTAATTTTGAGCAATGGGTGTAAATATGATTAGTGACTTTTCTATAATGCTGATGACGTATTAACTATTGTTTGTCAAGTACGTCATTATTATTCCTTATTGTTTCTCAAGTTTGACATTACTCATTACGTATTTGTTACTCAAGTATGTCATTGCATTATGACGTATTGCTAATTATTTCTCAACTACGTCATTACTTATTGTCTATTGTTTCTGTGAATACCGTTGCTTATTAATCACTATTGTTCCTCGAGTAAGTCATTGCTTATTACTTATTCACCATTGTTTCTCTTGTAAGTAAATAAGCAAATGTGTTTTGACATTTGGACAAACAATGTAAATATGATTAATGTTGTTCTCCAAACATTGCCGCTTCTCTGTGCACCTGTACGTCTCGAGGGACGTGGGCAGCGCGCACATTTATTCTTACATTTCGCCTTTGACATTAGCGCCCTGCACGTGCTGAACACTGAGAATTCCTTCCAATTGGCTGCAACACGAAGAGCGTGTTCGATTGAATGATTTTCAATTACTTGGATATCAACCAATTTACTGACAATTTCTTCCACACAGAACCATAAGTTTGAGAATACTCGCGATGGGTGTTTATACGTGTTAGAGGCATTGACACAAGTTATTAGACGCAATAATGTACAATTTTGATATTTAAAAAGTAGATTATTATGAAGCTCACATACATTTCTCAATTGTTTGTTAATTTGGTTAGCAAAAACATCGGAAATTACGTTGCTGCTTATGAACAGAAAGTGTGAACAGATTGTGTTGAATAACATGTTTCCAATGTTTTTAACTTTTATCAAAATGTACTACAAACTATTTGATGACTTTTTGGTACGAATTTAAAATCATGATTCATGACTGCAAGCATTCAAGTAAATAATGTATTGAAAATAACCATTGTGTTGACCAATTTGATTATTGAGGCGTTTTGTGTCGTATAATGAATGACACATTGCTATTAATTTCTTTCTGAAAATGTCAATAATCTTTTAGTAATGTTGATGTATTAGTTTTGTTTTATAAACTCCGTTTACTTGGTTTTTTCAAACATTATTTTTAAGTATTTTATTAAAATTAAATTATATATTATTATAGGGGAGACCGGAGCTAATTGTTTACAGTGGCAAGCCGTTACATCGCTTATGGGAAGTACTGTTGAGTGTACATGATAGAAATGTAATAAATAATCTGCTTACAATGTAACTTCGACTCAACAGTAATATTGTGATCGACAGAGAAAGGAAACCATTCAAATAAATACATTGATTTTTTTTATCTTATCAGCGGCTATTGGGCGTAATTTGGACACATTTCTTTTAGAGTAAACCCGCTGCCGCCACATAGGCTACTCTTTTGATAAGGAGTACTTTTACATAATTTTTTCACAAATAAATTCAAATTTCAATACACTTCTTTTACAACAAATCAAAAATGCCTTAATGCATTTGCTTTTGCAAAACTAATCCCAAATAAGGTGCATACAAATATATGTAAACTATGCACAAATTAATATCATGTGATTTATATACATTTTCATACACAATTTAAAAATTGTAAATCATAATTATACTATATTTAAATATATTATAATATTATATATAAATAAATAAAATTCTAATTAAATTTCTGGTTAATTAAATCGTATATTTTGGTAATTAAATAATAGTAAAACATATTATAATGTATTATTAATTAAATCATTATTAAAACATATTGATGGTGAATTATAATTAAATCATATAATTATATTTTTATTATTGTTGTTCTATAATATAATAATGCATGGATATTGGTAATTAAATTATATATTATTGTTATAAATGATATCTATTGTTAATTAAATCATATATATATTTTAATTAAAAATATACATGTGTAGTTAATTAATTCAGAAATAGTGTTAAAAATCACGTGTATATATTTTGTTAATTAAATATATATATTGTTAATTAAATATATATTGTTAATTATTTAACATCCATTTTAATTAAATTATTAAAAAAAATTGTTAATTAACTGATACAATATTAGTGTTAATTAAATTGTATTTTAACTAAAATTATATCTAGCCTGTATGCATACATCATGTGTACTGTGTGAAATGAGAAACGATTGCTAAGATTGTCTTACGATTCTCCGTACAAGCTGATATAATGTAAGTTTATATTAATAACAAGTGATAGCTATCAAAACACGCGAGAGGCAAGTCTCGTCTGGGCGAGATTTCACTTTTCTCTGTTTACATTTTATTACGAAGCTTGTGGTTGGTCAGATATGTAGACAGATAAAAACGTCTGTCTGCCGTCTCCAAGCCAGCGAACTTCCGTTACCACGTTTAGATATTATAAAGATGGGTTAATTTTTTTATGAACTAACTGTTCAATTAAACTTTTGGGGAGATCAATGTTTTAAATATGGTGAGATGAAAATAATGATAATGTTGATTTTGGCTATTGTTATTAATCAAGAACCAGCATTTAGAATAGCATGTAACACTTAAAACACTAGTAATGTTTTGTATTTTTATTATAATTATTATTTAAAATAGGGAGTTTGTGCACATTGTTGAAAATAATAAAACTGTTATAATTAAAGTTGTCGGATTGTAACAAACTAATTTATAAAGAACATAGTTGTATTACTTTTATCTAGTTCGCGTCGAAGGTTTATGATATTAATAAAAAAAATATTAATAAAACTATAAAGTTTATTTATCTTTTTAAAGTCTTTATACTTTTATTGTAACGTATCCAAATCAATGTTATATCTCTGAAATGTGTCGCATTCTGAAACTTATTAAAGCAGTGTTGATTTTATCGGATTTTAACAATAAAAACATTAGTACAGTACAATGTATTTATTTCTAAAATAAAAATAATTTATCTATTTAAGTTTAGTTGATTATTAAACAATAAAACACTATTTCTTTCTATGTAGGTTAATTGCGACACATAATAAAATAATTTGTTTATAGTTTTAATTTGCTTTGTTTTTAATTTAAAATTTGCGACACAATAAAACATATTGGGCCGAATTGACGAAGCGCGTTTAAGCATTGTAAATGTATATAGTTACACGCGTGTGAGAGAAAAACATGCTTCGTAAATTCTCTATTTAAGTGTATAACTTAATATTGCTTATTCCGTTTGGTGGATTCTACCAAACAGTGAATATCTTAAAATCTGTGAATAGTTAAAACTCTTGACAAATCTAACTGTTTTACCATTTCCATTAACTGCTACTAAACCTTATCTAGAGACAAGTGTCTGCCCATTCTAATACTATAAAACCAACATTAAATATTGAATTATAAAACACATTAATAATAACATTTCTTTCGAGGGGATGAAAACAACGATATATCATACGACACCAAAACATATAAAGAAATTAAACCACTCTTCACTCGGTCTCTTCCGAACGCGACTTTTTCTTGATGATATTAATGTTATTCACGAGTTTAAAAGACATATAAAACAGCATGTAGTTTTGTTTATGTGAAACAAAGATGTAAATCTGCCCAACTCGGCTGTCTTCGTTTATGGGATGTCTCGACTCGCGACAGTCTATTAAAAGGAAGTCGTCACAGCTTCAAAGAACTAACGTTACGCTCCGCCTTCTGTTCCTCATTAAACAAATTTTCCGGGTCATTTCCATAGGCAAGCCCCTATCTAATTTCCATATTAAATATAAGTGACTTCTTGCGACTGGATAAACACCGCACAACAGACTGGTTCCCGTCGCCGTGTTACGCCGTATTAAGTCCCTCTTAAATAGTGCTAAGATTCTTATTGAATTAGTAAACAAGAAATTATATCTCATTAGAAGTCGTTTGTATGTTTTCTGTAAGAAATCGTTACTATGTGTATACATATAAATACGTGTATTGCTGGTCAATGTGGTTTTTAATAGCTCAAGGAAGAAAAAGCAATAACAAACTACATGTACCATTAAAATAATATTGTTGAATACGATTTATTTGATCCAGGTGTAAGATAATGAGATAGATTTATCAGATTAAATATAGAAGATAAGATGACACGTGTAACAATATGCATATACTAAAAACATATAATAAAAATTATAAACATTTTAACAAACATGTTTGACAGGGGATTTTACTGCATATTATTACATGCATTAAAACAGTCCATGCTTTTTGAAAATATTAATTTTTGTTTTGTTTTCAATTACATTTAATATTATTTTTCATATATCCAAGTATTAATTTGGTCTAGACGGGCAATATCTTGAAAGAAATGGTATACATGTATACTGTTTTTATTTAAAATAAATAAATAGTGATGCACGGTAACTACCGGCAAACTATGTTTGAACTTATTGATAATTTTTCTATGACTGTGACAGCCATAATTATAATAAAAAGAAAAGTTATGAAATTAAATATTTTATATCTCTGATACTTTTTATAAAACGTTTTATAAATATTTTTGTTTTTTTGTTTTTACATTTTGTTATTAACTTTAACTAAAACATGATATTGGTGTGTGGTGTTCCTATTTTTGTTAGAAATAACTACTGCACTTTCTCATGGTATGTGCGAGATTTTATGCTAGTTTAGAGTTAATCTGGAATATAGTGAAGGTTTATTTTCAGTACGGTAGTTAGAGAAATTTACTTTGGTAATTATGTTTGATGATGAATAACTTACGCCCATCATCCTGGATGAATGGTGTCCAATAGCCGATGATAAAATAATAAAATCAATGTGCTCTTATGGCATCGTTAAACAAAACAAACTTTATATTACTTTTAACATGGATGTTGGATGCGTCTTTACCACAAACAACAACATCATAACCCGGTCAGAACCACTTAAGAAGTTGAAGAATATAAACCATTTTCCCACATTCGACTTCTTATTCTGTCAAAAGTGTTGTTCAGTTGTCAAAATACGCTGAAACGGGAGCTGTGTGAAAGTATTAAATAGATAATCTTCCTTACATCGCGGATTTCTTACTCTCCTCCAACAACTTCCGGATTAGTGCGCGCGTCACCCCTGTCCACTAGGAATGTCGTCAATGGCACATGTTCTGATAACAGAGACGTCGTTCACAAGCAGGCAATGATTGGGCAAGCCGGGGGGTCCTGGGACACGGGGATCTATATTACGCGTGGGGATGCAATGTCCGACATGGGTTGACGTTAACACTGCGGGGGCGCCGGACTGCAACTTAATTCAGCCCCGGGGCGTCCACTGATCAGATACAGATGTGAAAATTGTCTTTGATTGACGTTAAATATCCATTCTTGTGTAAATCTGTTTAAAAGTGCTGCGTTAATTGTATTGATAAAACTAACTTAATTAAAAATATAATTTTATTAAAATCAATATTTTTTGTTATTATAATAATTAGTATGTTTTTTTGTAGAAGTAGTTGTAATAATAATAATAGTAATAGTAGTAGTAATAGTAGTAATAGTAGTAGTAGTAGTTGTTGTAGTAGTAGTAATAGTGGTAGTAATAGTAGTAATAGTAGTAGTTGTAGTAGTAGCATTGACCCATTCAAAAAGAAAAGTAATAATTAATATGCAGATGATTAATAAATAAGCTTTCTTCGTAATAATTGATTGGAATTATTAATTATTTGAAAATTTATGTTAGCTTAAATTTTTAATATAGAATAAAATGATGTATAAATAAATTAATTTCTAAAAATAATAATTTTGTAAAATTTGCGAATTGATTTATTATCAATTCTTTCTGGATTGTGTATTTAAAAGTTAGTATGTTATTGTAAAAACTAATCATGAAATTGGTTGTATTTTTTATACATGTAGAACCTCGTTAGTGAGGACAATAATTATGGTTATTAAAAACACGTCCAGATTAACGAATTTCTTCTATTATTGACATCACTTCATTGACTTTACTTTTACATTTAGTTCACAATTATGACCGTTCGGTTCCGCAAGCTGAATTTCCGATTTCTTGTTTTAATTTAATGATGCACACATTTCAAGTATTATAAAAAATGATATAAAATAATAAAAATTGTATCAAAATACTAAAAATTATATAAAATAATAAAAATTATATTAAATAATAAAAACTGTATAAAACAATCGTATATCACGGTTAAAACATTCATTTTTGTATTTACACCATCTGTAATTATTTTAATTGAGATAAGTTTATACTTATTCGACTGTGTGTGGGGGAGGTTGATACCCGTAATATAATGTTTCAAATTATAAGGTTATGTATGTCTTATACAGACTTTTTAAATATTTCTGATATTTAATGTTAAAATACAACTACGTATATAAACGCTACTAAATTAAGAAAAAGGTTTTGAAGAATGTATATTTTGTCTCATAAATTAATTTACAACGTGTTCAAGACAAACTTATTTTGTATAATAATAACATCATTTAAGTACTAAAACGTTCATCGTATGACCAAACATTAAATTATTGCATGAATTGTTTGTTGTACATGTACGACAGTTGGATATGAAACATAATATAAAATAATTATTTCGCTCTTTAGTTTTAGTTTGTCGTATTTATAATGTACAGTAAACAAATTCTCTTTTTAATTAGTTTAATACATTAAATACAATAACTTGTACTTTATCTAATTGTTTTATATAATTAAGTAATGTTTTATTATGATTATTAGATAAATAAAATTAATAGTTTTAAGTATCCAGTAATTATTTTAGATATCAATGTTCTTGTTGCAATAGTTTATTTATATTTTCGTTTGATACTTTAATAAACATGTTTAAATATAATTATTAAAATCTATTGGAAATAAAATTTTTATTATTACATATTTAAAATACTAATTCGCATAAATGAATGAAAAGAAACAAAATTAATCGGTTAATCATGCAATGATTTTCATAAGGAATCAGTCATAGAAATAAGAAAAAGTTATTTATTTAAAAAAGATGTAAATATTGTATTTTATTGTTTATTTCTCATTTAATAATTACAAATTTATTTGTATAATAATAGTGTCTCTCATAATTGTATTCAGTGACATTTAAAATAGTATATTGTTTATAATTATTTGTATCGCATGTATGTAATGTTTAAAAAGATTAAATGTGAATAAAATATTGAATCAAATGAATAAATAGATGGAGGAATGAATGGATCATAAAGTGTTGAATGGATTTAAATTTAAAGGCTAATTTTAGTGTTAAATTCATAAACGTTTAGTAAACTTCATTAAGTCATGTCAGTATATTTTCTGAAATCATAATTATTATGCAACACTTGCAATGAAATGGAGCTATCTTGATATTTATATAAAACACTTTATTATTTGTTTTCATATTGAATACGAGAAATTAAAAATTAAATATTTTAAAATGCGAATCTGGATGGTACGCAATTCTGTATGTTTTAATTATTATGTATCAAATCTCGCATACATAGTGATAAGGGGTTTAACACATACATTTTATAGTTAAATAAATACTTGTACTCTATCAGATATAGCTTATTTTATGTATAAATATTTATAAAAAAAAGGAATACAGACAATAAATCAAGTAACAAAAACTTACATATCAACTTGAATTTAAACAACACAATATGTTGGTATAACATAAAGAAAACATAATCTAATAGAAAACTAACGGATAATATTTTATTTTATGATTTAGATTCAAATATTTTTTTATAACAATATTGGGACTATTTTAGAACACATCTACTCGTGTGTTTGTACATAATGCTATTTGTAAATTCTAATACTGTTTTGCATCTTATTCATGTATGTTGTACCAAGCCTTTCTGGATTCTTTTGTACAAATAAAATTATTAATTGATTGATTGCCAGGTAATTGTTGTCATGGTTTACGATATATTGTAATTTAAAAATATGTATGTGTATTCATAATTATACTTATGTTGTTGTGTTTTTGGAAATGCAAAACCAGGTTTATTTTATTTAAAAATAAAATGTATTACAATGTATACACATTTTTAATCGCATTAAACATGCACAGTTGAAAAGGACCTATTTTAAAATTAATGTAAGAAAGGTTTTTCTTAAAGTATAATTATGTGTATTGTATATTTTTGTATGTATGCATGCATGTGTGTGTGTGCATGTGTGTATGTGTGTCTATAGTATTTATACTCTGCTTAAACCTGCTCCTGTCTAATCCGGATTTCTGTGTAAACCAGCACAATTTCAAAGTCCCGTCCAGCCACTTAACACTGGATAACTATCTAAATCGGCACTGTCTAAACTAGCAAATTTGGTTGGTCCCAACTTGATTTGGTTTAGACTGCGTGTACTGTATTATAGAGTTATCTATTCATTCATTTATTGAGGCGATCAAAGAGTTAATAATTAACAAACAAAAACACATACTTTATCTATTTTAAATATTGTTTTACTAAAATCTAACCTGTACTCTTGCTTCAGTGAGATTACACCTGAGTGCGAGCTGCTCACGCGCGTACACGTCAGGGTAGTGAGTTTTCTGGAAGACGCGTTCCATCTCCTCCAGCTGGTAACTCGTGAACGTCGTCCTGTTCCTCCTCTTCTTCCTCTTCTGTTCCGCGCTGTCGTCGTTGTTGTCCTGCGACGCGTTCGCCTCGTCCAGGCTGTGTTCCGCGTCACTTATATCTCCCCGAGAGTCGTCCAGGTTCTCAGGTGATAGCTCACTTTTTAAACTAGAAATCTCACCATTCATGTTTGTCTTCGATTCTGAACAGTCAGAAGAATCTGGAGATAAAAATAATTATAGAGATTATTGTTATCGTTGTTCAACGCTAGGTGGTGAATTCAATTCAATGTTTTATTAACGTCTTACCTTTAAACAATAATACATGTAATTATTAAACAATATACATATATATCATTGAGAAGAGAGACAACATGTAATAATTAAGAATAACATTTTAAAATATTAAATAATGAATAAAATGCAATATTTACATAGCTTTAAATACATATGATTTTTCTGATCTTTTTTGTAAAATCTTGGCATCTTGGATGATTTAAATTAATTAAGTTGCTTTATAAAAATCATAATCCTAAAACAAAAAGGAACATTCTAATCGCTTGTAAAACAATTAATGATGCCGTCTTCAAATTAAAAATGTTACATTGACAATGATATTAAATTAGATAATTTATTATTTATTTTAGAAAAATATTTTATAACAGTCATGTTTATTATAAAAATAATTAAATGAAGAAAACAAAACTAACAATATTATTGTATTATCTGCATAAATAGTAAAGTTAAAATTAGTGTCATGGTCCATTAAAAACCTGTATGAGTATAAGAATGAATTAATGTATCTAGATATTAAAGTGTCTAAAATAACATAGTTATAGACTCCATTTAAGAAATTATATCCAATTTTAAGTGTTTTAAAGCACCGCCCTAACAATGATAACAAAATAAAAATTATTGTTTAGTATTTGTAAACTTTGTTAGCTTCATAAAGTGAACATAATTATATTCAATATAGTGAAATAAATATTAACCTTGTATTAAATATTTACTTCGTAAATGAAACACAATTATACTCAATTATATTATAGTCAAATTAATA
Source organism: Cyathermia naticoides (assembly GCA_033042655.1). Lineage (NCBI taxonomy): Eukaryota > Metazoa > Mollusca > Gastropoda > Neomphalida > Neomphalidae > Cyathermia > Cyathermia naticoides. The sequence goes on along the minus strand of JAUTWP010202339.1, from coordinate 3,768 downwards.
CAATTTTAGAAAAGTTATTTTTTATGAACAGAAAAAAAGATTTGTGTTTATAATAATTTAAAGAGTGGACTTAAGTATTAACAAAGTGTTGAGACATTAACTCCAAACAAATAGTACACATACACAATATTAAAGTGTCCAGATTTTAAAAGTTTATAAACTGATGACAACAAAATCTCACTAACATGACATGTTTGGAAAAACTGGATGAAAAGTTTATATCACAGACATCACGTATAATCCAGAAGCTCTTCCTCATGAAAGTCTCTAATCCATCTTGTTTATCAGAGATTTGCGAGTAATTACTATTCATTTGTGTTAACTACGCGCCACACTGTCATATTAACATGCTCTGGGGCCCTATCAGACCCGTGTTCCGACAGGACCTCTCAACACATAATCACGAATACCCCCATCAAGATTTCTTCTCTTCTGGCATCCAACAATTTTCGTCCGGGCTGGACGCCAAATTTGCCTTTAACGTGTTATGGAAAAGATAAGCAGAGAAATAACGACTCTGATTTTAGATAATACTGATAATAAACGAGCATCGCAGAGACATTTGTAGCATAATCCCCTCGTATTTCATTCAGTGGACTTTTTAACGTATTATGCAATCAGAGTTGAGACTGAAGAATTAATCGCCAAGAAATGTTCATAGTGTCCAGGTTTACATCTATTAATTTAGATGTATAAATCTTTAGACAGACTTACCTTTTTCTAAATCTTCCGATCTCCTCTTGCCCAATATGTCGTCAATAGAATGTTGATTGTATCCAGAGGACCTTTGAACTTGTTCTAGAATTTTGTTAGGAGTTGGCAAAAATTCGTCTGTCACGCCTGAAGCTTGAATTCCAATGGAGAAATTATCAAAAACTTTTTCAGACTTCATGAAAGCTGGGGCTGCCGACATAACGAGAAGTTTAAGAAACCAAGGCCAAAACTTTAACAACTTTGTTAATAAGTTAATATCCTCCGATGTACCGGCCACTGGTGCTAGCCCTATCCAGTTTCACACAATTCCAGAGGCAACTTTGCTCTACGTTCATATTACCGCCAGTGGCAGGGGACACGCCCACTGATTCATGAATATTCATTAGAATTCGTCTCCCAATAGCCTGTAGTTTGTTTTCGTGTTGAGCATTAGTGCTAATAACAAGCAATTTCAGAAAGTTTTAGAATTTGGCGATAAAGCCGGAAAGATGGAAGAGATATTCGCAGAAACACAATACATATGAGTTTCCAGTGTTTACCAAACAGCGACTCTTGCTTTGCAATGAGAGAGGAAGAGATTTATTCCTGTGTCGCTCAGGACTTGTGTGTTGTGTCTGTTAAGGCAGCACTACAAGCGCACTGTAATCTTTACTGTAACGTAGAATATTATATTTCTGGGAAATTCTCACAGAGTTGTGAATGAAAATCAATTTTAACCGAAAAGTTCGGCAAGAATTCTAAGTAGTAAACATTTGTCACATTTCTAAAATAGTTAGAAAACAAGATATTGTAGGGTTATTTTTACTGTCAAAGTATATTCAGAATAAAATGCTGTGTTCCTAAGTTTCATTTAATTAAAACGACTTAAATGTTTATTGCCGGAGAGTCGGATCGATCCTTCTCAGTGGACCCATCTGCTGTTTGGGCTATTTTCCGTTCCAACCAGTGGTCTACAATTGGTTCAACAAAGGTCTTGGCATTTGCTGTCTTGTCTGTGGGAAAGTGCATATAAAAGACCCCTTGCTGCTTATCGAAAAGTGTAGAACATTTGGCGGTAGCTGGTTTTCTCTAAAAGAAATGTGTCAAAATTACCATATGTCGGACGTCAAATAGCCGCTGATAAGACAAATATCAATGTGCTCTAGTTCTGTCACTGACCATTCAATATTTTACTTATATTTTAACACCATGGTACTAACTTATATCTGTCAAAAGTACCAAGAATGTTTTTTTACGTAAAGTTTTGAAAATATAATAATTAATTTAAATTCAAATTAATTTAAATTTGTGAATTATATATTGTACAGATCTAAATTAAAATATGAATAAATATGGAATGAAATGTGTGTACTTGTATCGCTCTTTAAGTATTCAATCATTAAATTTTGGTGATTCAAATCACACTTTAAATAATTTTTTTAACATTTTAATTGACTTTTGTTCAAAAATGAAAGTTTATAAATTAAAAGTTAATTTATAATAGTTTACTAATTCGTGAATATTATGCTATTTTACATTGAACCACTCTGTTATAGTATTATGACCATTGAATCCTAATCATCATATCAAGATATCGGAAACCTATAATATTATATAGTCCGGTACAAATACATGTATGCACGTTAATAACTTTCAAGTCCAGTCCAGTGCTTGTACAATGTTCACAGATTTTAAAGCAAACTATTATTTATTTTGTCTTAATATTGGTGATACTAATTTCATTGTTCTGTAACTTAACTGAGTTTCGCGCTCATAAAAGAAAAGCTTACGGCGTTTTAGAATAACACTGTGAAAAAGTATGGATACAAATTTAAAGAAGTGACTATTTGGTGGAAGCTATTTAAAATTTGAAGCATTTTAGACGGATGACAAACAATAAGAAATTGAAAGAGAAGTGAGGATCGGACAATGAAATAACATTTTAAAAATGTACATGTGTGGTGAGACATCACATTTTGAAATAAGGGTTAAAGGCCATATACACTTTTGTTTACTACCCCTGACTTTGTTGGGGAACATGAAACACACCACTAGAGACGTCTATCGGAGAAAAATTGTAATGCCGATTATGTTCCTTAGATGATGACATTGCTGACCAATCAAAGCATCGGTAGCATATGAAACTCTTCAAAGGTTTTCACTTATGGTTGCATAATACCAAATCGATTTCCACTGACTGCTGACTAAATAAAAGTTTGTAAATTAAGAGTATTTTCACAAATAATAACTGCCACCTATTATTACCAATATTAGATGCAGTAGCAGTTACACGTTATGATTTCGTCAAAGCTCCTCATACTTTGAAATGGAAAAATTTATTTGGTGCAGTGCAACCGTATTGGCAAATTTGTTAATTTCCAATCGAATAGATAACAAGCGACGCGATTCGCTCAATGAGATCTCATCGCATCCAATAAAATTTAATAATTTTGTGTCCCAAGAAGTCGCCCAACTACTTCAAGGCGTAATATACAGGTCGTGTATGTAGCCTTGATTTGTGAAGATGGCAATGATCTTGATAAGCCGGATTTATCTGAATAAGAAACATTCTTAGTAAACTATCCAGTCGTCATTGTGGTGTGTATTAGCCAAGTTTGGAGATGAATCGACATAGTACAGCTAGGTGTGTTACCTGAATTCTCTGTCTTCAATATAGGGTGGTCAATATTCCAGTCCTGCTTGGAGCAAGCTGATGGCAGGCAGAAATTGAACAGGAAACAGTTATGTCTCAGTGGAACCATATACAGTTTGGGCTATTTTTCGTTCCAACAAGTGGTTTACAACTGGTTCATCAAAGTCCTGTCTGTGGGAAAATAACCCTCGCTGTGTATTGGAAAGAGTAGCATATGTGGCAGCAGCGTGTTTTCTTTAAAATATGTCAAAATGACCATGTATATGATATCCAATAGCCGATGATAAGATAAAAATCATTGTGCTCTAGTAGCGTCGTTAAATAAAATAAACTCTTTTGAAGCAGAAAAAAGTTTGTTTTGTTTAACGACGCCACTGGAACACATTGATTTTATCATCATCGGTTATTGGACGTCATTCATA
>JAUTWP010202228.1:0-16346 GCA_033042655.1 Cyathermia naticoides | reverse complement strand
GGAACGGAAAATAGCCCAGACTGCAGCTGGGTCCACTGAGAAGGATCGATCCGATGACCGAACGCTTCAAAGGCGGGCGCGCTACGATCTCGGCTACAGCCCGCTCCTTTCTGCATTGAATGGGCTCAAAACAAATTTGGAACATCTATTCTAATTGGTTGACAAAAATAAATTAATATACAAAACATTTTTTTTTTAATATTCTGGATAGTGCAGCTTTAATTGTAATTGTTATGCCCTTTAAAATTCTTTATATTCTACTTCACAAAGAGAACATTTGTGATCACAATGGATGAACAAAATGTGTTTGTTTTCTGCAGGTGGATATCTTCTCGTTTGGGATGTTCATCTATGAATTGATAACTTGCCGTCTGCCGTTCTTGGAAGTTAACAACCCAAGTACTCTGATCTGTCAGGGATGTCGCCCAACAATCACATCACAGGTAAAATCTACTGTCAGCTACAGAAAATGCAACTAAGATTGAATCTCTCAGTCGAGGCATGGGATTTTTAATCTCTGTACCGACTCCAACCCAGAGTGAGTGCTCCACAAGGCTCAATGGGAAGGTGTATTCACTTACACCAACCAGTGATTCCATAACTGGTTTAACAAAGGCCATGGTTTGTGCTATCCTGTCTATGGGAAAATGCATATAAAAAATCCCTTGCTGCTTATGGAAAAAGTTAGCGAGTTTCCTCTCTTCTACTAACATTAATACTAGTGTCCTGGACAGACAGTTCAGGAAGTTGAGCTGTGTGCCCATGACAGCGTGCTTGAACCTTAATTGGACGTAAGCACGGAAATAAATATAACTAACATTGAAAAAGATTAGCCACACTAGTATGGGGGTAGCGAGTTTCCTCTCTTCTACTAACATTAATACTAGTATCCGTCCCGGACAGGCAGCTCGGGAAGCTGAGTTGTGTGCCCGTGATAGCGTGCTTAAACCTTAATTGAATGTAAGCACGAAAATACATATAACCAACCTTTAAATTTACTGACGCACTTGGCCAAATCCGTCAACATATTTCAGCGACTACAAAACAGGTAAATACTGCTATTAAGTATTCAAGTCATACAGCTTTGTTGAACATAATGCCAGGTAATTTGCCACATGCCAGGTAATTTGCCACATGCTAGGTTAGTTTGAACACAACTGCAAGCGATGTGCTTTGCATAAAGCTGTTAAGTATAGGTTGCAGCATTTTAAATCTCCACCCAACCATCATTAATCTATCCAGAACGGTAAATATGCAAAAAACCGTAATACTTAGGTAAATACCCCCAAAGGTAGGGCAGGCATCTGCTATAACAGCCTGGCTCTGGACGTAGACGTTAAACGCCGTGACCTGACCAGGTAGGGCAAGATGTATCGATTTTAAGTGTGATACAGATTCAGGCGTTTTTGGGTGGATCGAGAAAAATATATTATGAAATAAATACCCACAAAGGTAGGGCAGCCGTTTGCTATAACAGCCTGGCTCTGTATATAGACTTTAAACCCCATGACCTGATCAGGTAGGTTAAAATGTATCGATTTTACGTGTGAAACAGATTCAGGAGTTTTGGGGTGGATCGAGAAATTTTTTATTATGAACTAATATCACTTGTATCTGCTGTAATGTTTGTAATATTAAAGCAAATGTTTGTAGAAAGCACTCCTGGTAAACCAACCTGTGATGTTTGATAGGTTAAACTAACCTTACAGTTTTTACGTGTTAAACTAGAGCAACCATAAGCTGACAATTCGGGTTAATAATAGACTATTAAAGAAAGGTGAACATAAGAACAGCTAAGGCATACGGAATTACAATTAAAGTATTAATCTTGCTGTAGAGTTTATGAGATTAGTGCTTATTCTAGGTTTTCATTACTAATAAGTATTTAGGTAATTAAGTAGTTATATTTGTACTTAAACAACTTCAAAACTCGATAATATCTAAAGATTGTATGTATGTCTAGTAGATTATGTGAACAGACCTTAATGCACCATGTTTCCAGTTTATAATTATATGTTTGTACACACATAATTATGTTAGTTTGTGTATGTATGTATGTATGTATGTATGTATGTATGTATGTATGTATGTATGTATGTATGTATGTACGTACGTACGTACGTACGTACGTACGTACGTACGTACGTACGTACGCACGCACGCACGCACGCATGGATGGATGGGTGGGTGGATGGATTGATCTATGTATCTATGTATGTGTATCTGTGTTTGTGAGAGTGAATAAGTAAGTGAATGTGTATGTGTGACTATATGCATACATGCATGTATGTGTGGATAAAAACATGCACTGTTAGCAACATCATGTTTATTTAGAAATCTTGAAAAGTAATAACATTTTTGTTGACTGTAAATCAGTCTGAATTAATGTGTTTGCCATCAACAGAAAGCCATGCTACTCATCTCTTTGCTAAATGCACGTTTCTCTTTGATGTTCAGAAATACCAATTGTGCGCTCATGTAACCTGACTGTGCATCTCCATGCAGAGGAAATTAATGTCTAATTTCAATTAATAACCATGTCTAATCCTTTTCTCTGCATGTTCCATTTCTGTAAACGTGACAAACCATCATTCCATGCCTCATTATTCGAATGCCCTTTCTTCTTAGGCTCAAACAAAAAGTGTGTGTTTCTGGAAAGAAATGACTTTAGATTTTAAGGCCCAACCCTAATATTCAATATTTCAGTATACAAAATGTATACACTGTGAAAATAATGTCAAACATAAAATCTCAAAATTCTTACTGCACTTGATGACTAACAGAAAGTCGTGGAAAATGGTAAAAGTAAAGTTTGTTTTATTTAATTACGCCACTAGAGCGCATTGATTTTTATCTTATCATGGCTATTGGACATCATTCATATGGTAATTTTGACACATTTTTAGAGGAAACCCACTTCCGCCACACAGGCAACTCTTTTCGATAAGTAGCAAGGGATCTTTTATATGCACTTTCCCATAGACAGGACAGCACATAACACAGCCTTTGTTGAACCAGTTGTGGAGCACTGATTGGAATGGCTACCAAAACAAATAGTGTCACTTCACTTTAACTAATTTTGTTAGGTTCAAAACAAAATGTTTGAGAACAAATCTGGTTTTATAATATCCAAAATATGATCTCTGTTGTGAATAATCTTATTCTGTTATGCCAAACTAAAAAAAAAATCTGAAAAATCTCCATTTTGTTGTGTCCAAAACAAAATCATTGTTTAAAAAATCTTAATTTGTTAGGTCCAAAATGAAAAAATTTGTTTGAAAAAATCTCAATTTGTTATGCTTAAAACAAAATCTTTGTTTTGAAAAATCTCAATTTGTTATGGCCGAAATAAAATTTTGGTTAATCCTGTTTCAAATGTTACTTGGACAATATCTTTGCCATAATGCTAAAACTCTGATTACAAATATCTCTTGAACTCCCATCTTACATAGTATAGAGATAATCTATTTGTAATAATGCTGATACCTTTTGTTACAAAAGTTCATTGGACTCCCATTTTACTATCATGCTAGTATTTGTTTCAAACAACCCTTGAATTCCATCTTGTGTAAAGATACACCCATTTCCCTGATTACAATTTTCTCATTTAGATAACACCCCTTGAACTCCATCTTTGACAGATATAGCAATTTCTCTGATAACAATTTTGTCATTTTAGACTAACACCCCTTGAACTCTATATTTCACAGATACAATAATTTCTGCGATAGCAATTTTGTCATATTAGATTTGATTTAGAATTAATATGACTGGTTGGACCATGGCATGCAATAGATACTATCTATGTACTGTGACGGTGCTTTAAAGTTTTCACCTATCATCACGGCACTGGACCTTTACGAGTAATATCCATTATAGTGTGGCCTGAATGTCAGCAGAACACCACCGGCTGTTGATCTGTCCGTCAAGATGCCATTTTGATACATTTTCATTGCTGACCAAATAGACAGGGCCATAATTTGACATTATTTCTTTACTATATTACGGTGGACGGCTCATGCATATATATAATATATCTGTTTTAATATAGTGCCTCGGGAAAGTGCTATTATCTGTTTGAGTGTACATGTGTGTATTATTAACATCATTTTCATCCATTTAATTGAAACATTCATACTTTACTGAGTTAAAAAAAATTATATACATGTAGTTTAAATGAAATATATTTTAAAAACTATTGTCTGTCATATTTAAAAAAAAAAATTAGAAAACATTAAATCAGACATTAGATTTAAATTATTGTTAAAGTAATTTTAGAGTAATCTCCCTTTTATATTAAATATTTCTATAAACAAATTTAAATTATTTTTAAAAGAAAAACATAAATTTGTCTGTTTTAAACTGAACTTTAATCTTATTAAATAATTAACAGAAACATATAAGTTACTTTTTTCCATTTATATAAATTGATTATTAATAAATGATTTATTACTGACAGTTAATTGTATGTGTTGACATATAAACACCAGATAGTGATGTGCGTACCTAAACACACAAAGAAAATTGAATATCTCATGAAAATATTCCGCACCATGCTATATCTTTATTTTGTTTCTTTGCTCAATATATCTGGTATTTCCGTGCTTCTAGATTGCATTATCAAAATATCACACCAACCCTGCACCGTGCACCTGTTATTAGACTCTGGCAGACATTGGGGATTCTTCATATCGGAGGTAGAATGACATATGGAATGCTTTACAGTCAAATATATTGTCTTCCATATCTCACTAGTCAGCTTATATATACCGCTTTTAATCTTAACCATTCAGAAAGAAAGATTAGTCTTTTTTATTATTATTATCAGTTTTGTTTGTTAAGCTATGCTAAATTTTAATACTATGTAATATTTTAAATACTATATTCTAGTCCAAATTTATATGTTTTTTAATCAGATTTATAAATACATATCTTTTACATGCACTTTCTGATAGGAAGGATAGCACAAACCATAGCCTTTGTCAAGTTATGGAACCACTGGTCAGTTCAATTGGAGACACTAGCCTTGTGGATCACTTACTCTGGGTTGGAGTCCCATGCCTCGACTGAGAGGTTCGATCTCAGTATCTACCAGCCTTAAGTCCGATAGCTTAACCACGGCCATGGAGGCCAGTCTTTTTCCCATGAGCAGCAAGGTTTTTTTAATATTCATTTTACCATAGATAGACATGGCCTGTTAAGACAAGTGGCTGCTTTAGACTGGTGGCTGTTTAGTACAGGTTATATTGTATTAAATTAGCTGATTTGGGAGAAAATAAAAGTGACTTTTGAAGACAGGTGGCTTCTACATACAGATGGATGTTTGAACAGGTTTGACTGTAATGTTATATAGACAGGTCATGGTTTACAGTACTATCAATGAAACGTCTGCCCATGTAAGAAGTTAAAACTAAACACCATAATATGTGGTTTGAGACCCACCCTCTATGCATCTGCTCAATTTTATGGTCAGACATGTGTCACTTTGGAATCTCCGTATTGAAATATTTGTGAAAATAAATAAATAAAGTTTGAAGAGGACCTGTGCATTTGGACTTCCACACCAAAGTGGGAGTCGTTTTAATGCTGCAAAAAATACTGTTAACCAAATAAAAGTCAAGATTTGGGATCAGGTATCGGCTGAAATGGAGAAATGATATGGTTATAAACACCATCCTGCATGCCATGTATTCACAAAACAACATCAAAACAACACTAAAAATATAATTATTCTAGCTGATGTTTCGAGTTGGTTTCAAAGACATGTCAAATTCTGAAATAATAAAAATCGTTCTGTAGACTTATAGAGATTTTAATATAATTCTAATTCACAATTTTTTTGATAATATGTTTATGTATTTTAATCTGTTGATGTATTGTGTTCTTCCACAAATTTGTGACATTAATCTTGCAAGGTAGACTAAATTATAACTAAAAATTTGATCATGTTAATGAAAAGTTTGTTTTATGTAACGACGTCACTGATGCACATTGATTTTTATCTTATCATCAACTATTTGACGTCATACATATGGTCATTCTGACACATTTAGAGGAAACCCACTACTGTCATATAGGCTACTCTTTTCAATATGGAACGGGAAATTTTGTTTACGTGCTTACATCACAGATAAGTGATCAAGCAGCAAGGGGTCTTTTATATGTATTTCACACATACAGGACATCACATACCACAACCTTTGATGAACCAGTTGTGGACAACTGGCTGGAACAATCATGTTAATGACTGTTGAGGCTGCCATGGATAAAGTCAAAACATGTTGTTTAACATCTACATTCAGAGCCAGGCTGTTATAACAGATGCTTGGATAGGACGGGACACAATGTTTAACATCCATGTTCAGAGCCAGGCTATTATAGCAGATGTTTGGATAGGACAGGACATAATATTTAACGTCCATGTTCAGAGCCAGGCTGTTATAACAAATGCTTGGATAGGACAGGACATAATGTTTAACGTCCATGTTCAGAGCCAGGCTGTTTTAACAGATGTTTGGATAGTACAGGACATAATGTTTAACGTCCATGTTCAGAGCCAGGCTGTTATAACAGATGTCTTTCCTGGGCACAGTTTATGGTTTTATCTATCCACTGCATCCGGAGACAGGGTATCATGTTATGGGGTTTAACGTCTATGTTCTGAGCCAGGCTGTTATAGCAGATGCTTGGATGAAGCTGACAGTTTGTTTTATTGTGGTTTATTTTAGCTGTGATGCAGCAATTTAATCCCTGTGATATGTAATGCTCTCATTACAGTTTGTTAGGAGGTGTTCAGCTATCAAACGGGGACACCTGTTATTTCGCTGCAGTAAGTAGTCATATTGAACAGACAGCGGGAGGAGGAAAAGTGGGAGGGATAGGGAAGGAGGGAAAGTGGAATGGATAGGGAAGGAGAGAGGGAAAGTGGGTGGGATAGGGAAGGTGGGAGGGTTAGGGAAGGAGGGAGGTGGGCTGTACCTGTTACTTTTAATATGTCATAAAAAAAAGGAATGTTTCTTTAATGACACCACAGCACATTGTTTAATCAGTGGATCTTAGGTATCAAACATACAGCATTCATTGCATATGGTCTACAGAAAAAAAACATGCTACTTCCACATAGGATACTCTTTTCTATAAGCAGCAAGGAATATTTTATAAACATCCATCCATCTGTCCACCCATCTGTCCATCCATCCATCCATATGTCCATTCATAACATCCATCCTATTTTCACTTGGTCAAAGATTGATGGATTTTGTGTTGATATGGAATATAATGGGACAGTTTGATATTTAGACTGCATCTGATAGTAAAAACAGGATGCAGCTCTTGTAAACACTGGAATAGAAACCTGTCTACATTTAGCAGATTATATTGTAAGCACTGGCTGTCCAAGACCATAGCGGACAGCTTAGCACATCCATGTTTACTCATTCCAGTATTTGTATGCAGAATAGTTGTATATGTTTCATCAAGCAGATAAATTTAATGTATTTCTGTATAAGTTCCTGTCATAGATGTTATACTTGTATAAACTATGATATTTATAGAAATTAAAATTTACACTTGTACAAACTATGTTTATAAAACTTAAAATTTACATTTGTGTAAACAGATATTTATAAATATTAAAATATACAATTGTTTAAACTGTATGATATACAGTGGACTCTGTCTAAACCAGCATTTTATAATTTAGATTTCTGTGTAAACCAGCACAATTTCAAAGTCTCGTCCAGCTACTGTAACTCTAAATAAAATCTGTCTATGAAAATAGCACATGAATATAAAAATTTGAATTTACACCTATATAAACTTATACTCTTCTACAATGGAAAATTGTAGGACTGACTGGAGCACATTTTTGCTCTAATTTGTTTTAGTGGACTTTTTTAAGAAAAGGTTGTTGTCATGTCAATGATCAAACATGTGCAAACATTACAAAGTATACAAAATTAAATTAGTTAGATGGGTTTCCATTGTTGACAATATAATAAACAAATTCAAATTTACACATATATACACATGAAAATTTGAATTTACACTGATATAAACTCATATGATAAACAAATTCAAATTTACACCTAAATAAACTTGCATGATGGATATGAAAGTTTGACCGATGGCCGAGAGTTGATTATTTTGGACACTACAGGTGTTCAGGCTGTGTTTAGTACATGCACTTTATTAATAAACTGACCATGACAGAAAGATGTGTTATCATATACACTGATGGCTGAAGTAGAGGTCTGGTTAATTTGACAGGTCAAAAGGTCAGATGTCAAGGATTTTTGTAATTATTTATGTAAATATTAGGCAGGTGAGGTATTTTTGTTTAAAGCTTTACAAATTTGGAATTGGTGATGTATGAATCTTGATAAATAGTTTATAAAAAGAAAATACTAATTTAATGTGTGTTTTTCAGGGGGTTTTCTTAATTTTTTTATTTATTTTATTATTATTTTTTAATGTTTTTAGGTGTTTTGTGTTTGAGGCATATGTTACAGATATATTTACATATTGGAATCTAGTATCAAATCCATTGTTTTTCTATATTTCTATAGGATTTGAATATATCTTTCTTGAACTGCACTATATGAAGTAATGTTTGTTTTATTAAATCACACTACTAGAGCACATTGATTGTTTAATCATTACCTATTGTATGTCAAACATATGGTCATTCTGACAGGTTTTTATAGAGGAAACCTGCTGCTGCTACATAGTCTACTCTTTCCGATAAACAGCAAGGTGTATTTTATATGATAGACAAGACAGCACATACCATAGTCTTTGATGAATCAGTTGTGAACAATTGGTTGGAACATAAAATAGCCCAAACTACAAATGGTTCCACTGATTAGAATTGATCCTATAACCGACCACTTCACAGGTAAACATGCTACCAGTTGAACTACAGTTCAACCATCTCAGAGCTATTTTAAGATGTATCTGTAGCAATTGTAGAAATTGGCATAACTCTTTCAGCAACCTTTGTTTATTTTACGTAAGTAACAGACAAGAAAATACCTGAAATGCAGACAAAATATCTGTTTATCTAGGTACATCAAATACATTACATGCAATGTATGTTTGGCTTGAAAATTGAGCAAGGAATGCAATAAACATCACAATCTATTTCATAACCCATAGACAATCTCAAAAATAACTCAAACTTATCAAGTATGAGAGTGCTATGGCTCACATACATGTTCCTGTGATTGAGGTGGGTTTTTTCTTCTCTCAAAATACACGTGAAATGAGCATCGCTTAATTTAATGTCAGTGTTCCATGTAATGCCAACTGGCAGGGAACGACCAACCAGATGAGAAGACAAGCTTTAACTTAGTTTAAGAGAAAATATCATCAGTGTGTCAATTAAATGCTTGATTCAAGGTCTTTCATGAAGTCATCATTGTCGTATTGTTTTTACAAAAATTCAGTTATTGGACGTTCATAATGTTAACATTTTTCTACTAGAAATACTGTGACAATTTTGGATATTATTATTTATAACCTATTTATAATGTCAGAAATATTTTTCTATTAGAAATTCTGTGACAATTTTGGATATTATTATTTATAATCCATTCATAATGTCAGAAAAAAAATGTATACCAAAAATTCTGTGACAATTTTGGCTATTATTATTTATAACCCATTCATAATGTCAGAAATATTTTTCTACTAGAAATACTGTGACAATTTTGGCTATTGTTATTTATAACCCATTCATAATTTCAGAAACATTTTTCTACGAGAAATGTTTTGTTGATTTAGTTGGCTCTGTGCTTTCCATTCATAATTTCCATCAATTTTTTTACCAGAAATTCAGTGGCTATATGTGAACCATTATAAAATTCTTCTCTTTAATACTTTATGAGAATATAAAAAAATTTCTACTGAAATTCTTTGACCAATTTGACCAAGCATTTGCCATTCATCATATTCAACAATCTTCTACGTGAAATTCTGTTTCCATGTTGTCTATAATCCATTCACAATGTCATCCAACAATTTTCTACAAGTAATTCTTTGACCAGCTAATTCATGAAATCCTTCTCTTAATGATAATTAATGTAAACATTTTTCTACCAGAAATTCTGTGGCCATCTTGACTATGTAACCCATTCACATTGTCCATCAAGAATTTTCCGTGAGAAATTCTGTGACTACCAGTATTTCTGTAATGTGTGACCCATTCATAGTCAGTCAACAATTTCCTACCAGGAATTCTATGACTGACCGATTCACAGTCCTCAATGATAATACAGTAAAGCCGCTCTAAACCGGACACACAAGGGACAAAGTAAAATGTCTGGTTTTCAGAGGGTCTGCTTTTCTGAGGTTAGATTTACATTAAATGGACAGATTGGGACTGAATTGTTTGTCCAGTTTTGACAGGATTCAAGTTTAGTTGAGGGCCCAGTTTAGACAGTCTACTGTATACACATTTTTCTACAAAAGAATCTCTGGCCATCTTGACTCTCTGTGACTCTTTCATAATGTCCATCAACAATTTTCCACGAGAAATTCTGTGGCTATTTTAGCTATGTATGACCTATTCATAATATCCATCAACACATTCTGGCAGAAATTCTGTGGTCATTTTGGCAGTGTATAATCCATTCACAATGTCAGTGGTTTGCTCAGGGTTACAAGATATCTTGTAATGCTCGCATAGCTCGCATAGTTGTGCCACTGAAATGAACACTGTTATTGTGGAGTGTTTGTAAATTTGATATTGGTTTGACGGCAGCTTTATAACTGATGGGTCTGCTAACTGTTGAAGCATTTAGAGAAGCAGTCATGACAGATTGTTATCTCCTGGGCACCGGAGGGACTTAGCTATGACATATAATGTTATAATCAAGATGCTGCTAATTTACTTAACATTGTCAGTGTGAATAGGTTTTTTATGTTTTTGTTTTTTATATTCTTTTATTTTTTAAATACAGTAAAACTTATCTTAAACCAGACACCCATGTGTCAAAGTAAAATGTCTGATTTTTAGAGGTTTCTGGTTTTCAGAGGTTAGATTTATACTAAAGGACACATTAGGACCGAATTGTTAGTCTGGTTGTGATAGGATTACAGTTTAGAGGGGATTCCGGTTTGGACAGAGACCACTGTATAAAACATGTTTCTTTTATTTATTATCGGTGCTTGAACACTTTTTTGTGATGTAAGCACGTAAAACCTTTTTCCAGTCCAGTCCAGTTTATTATCGGTGTTTTTATTTTGGTTTGTTTTTAAATGCGAAACAGTGGATTCATTTTTAGACCAATTAACATGTTTTTTTTTTTTCTAGATTTCTTTTTCATGTCTTTTTTTAATTTGAAACTGGATTATTTGGTTTATGATAGTTTTTTTATGACACCACTATAGCACATTGATTTTTATCTCATCATCGGCTAGTACGAAGAGTTGAGGCACTGTGTTGGAAGCAGAGGTAGATGTATTCTGTGTGTGATAACCAGCTGACAGCTAAAGGTGGCATTACAGTTTGACATCTTGCAGCGTGAACAAGGCAAAATTCCAGCGTGTCACAGACAAGCCATATTTTGTTGGTAACACTTTGTGTTGTGACAGCTCACACCAAGTACTTCAACATGTCCACACAAACATTCTCTGTTGTCTCCTTGTCACATGGCATAAACTTAATTCATTAAATAAAGGAAAGGAATCAGGGATTAATCTAGCTCTAAAAATCAGGTCCCTTTTTCATAAAATTGAGAAAAAAGTTTCGCTAAAAGTTTAAACTTTTCAAATAGATTTTGGGAATTTGGTGTCAAATGAATGAATATTTTTAGGGGAATGGTGCCATCCACCATATTAACCAAATGGGAATGTTTGTTTAATGACATACCAGCACATTGTTAAAATCAGCGTCTTAAAACATACATCATTTATGAGGCATGATCTTGATGTAGGCCACATTGGCTACTCTTTTTGATAAGCAGCAACAAGTCTTTTATGTGCACTTTCCATTACATGCCATCCATGTCATATTAATTAACAGGTTACACAGGGATAGATGGGGACATGGTTATCTTCTTGTAAGTCGGTATTTGATGTATGAGACAGGGCTTGCAATAGCCTATACTGCTTATCTGTTAAAGAGAGATGGGGACATGAGTATATTCTAATAAGTAGGTATGTGATGTATGACACAGGACACCAGGTATACTGATGACATGCCCGGGGCTACACACAGGCTCGTGGGCTCTCTAGAGAAACAAGCCCAGTCAGTGGATGTGACAGCATTCATTTCTCTAACTCCCGCTCTTCAAAGAGTTAAACCTCTTGTTGCATCAGACAACAACTTTCATTTAGATGTGAAAATACCAGTCATATCAACATGCAAAGCTTTAATCTGACTGCTCATCTGTTTTACCTCATGTCTGATCAGGTTTCTTATCTAGGATGTACATAGTTTTGTCTGGTGGACACTCCTAAATTGCTCATTCAAAATGGATTGACCATACAGTAGATGAAGGTTGACCACATTAACTTGTCTCAATTGGGAGCATGTCCACCTTTGAAGCAGTCCGTCATCAGATCAATCCTTCTCAGTGGACCCATCTGCAGTTAGGGCTATTTTCCTTTCAACCAGTGGTCCACAACTGGTTCATCAAAGGCTGTGGTTTGTGCTGTCCTGTCTATGGGAAAGTGCATATAAAAGATCCCTTGCTGCTTATAGAAAAGAGTAGCCTATATGGCAGCAGCGGGTTTCCTCTAAAAAAGGTGTCAAAATGACCATAATATGTATGTGTGTGTATTCATAATGTAACAATCCAACACAAGCTATAAAATTCAAGCTTTAATTTCATAAAACAAAATAACAATGTAATTAGCAATCGATAACAAAAACAAAATAACACTGTAATTAGCCATTGATAACTAAAAGCATAAAATCATTCGTACAATGAGGTGAAATTTCAGTCTATTAGTCTATAAATTCTACGTAATATGTGATGATTTCATCACAAGCACATTCGTACAATGAGGTGAAATTTTAGTCTATTAGTCTATAAACTATATATAATATGTGACGATGATTTCGTCACGAGCACATTCCTACAATTTCATAAATTCATAAAACAAAACTTAATCTTAAAATAACAACCAACTGCAACAGAATACTGTAAACTATAATGAAATAAATAAACACAATCGTAGAATTTTATGTATTAATTGAACAAATTAATATTTTTAAAAGATCACAAACAAATGTCACAAATGCTATGTACAAAACACCAGCTGCTGCCATACGTAAACCATTTTAATTGGAGTGAAATATTTTTAACATGCCTACATCACTAAATAAGTGTTCAAGCACCATTTTAATTAGCACCAATGCTTCTTTTATATCATTTCCCATAAACAGGACGGTACGTAACATACCACAATCTATGAGAAGTACTTCACCGTATAACTATGGTATTACAAGACAGTACATACCACAATATTTTATAAACTATTTAAAACTGAGTGTCACAAGTCAAGGGTAAAATGTATTATTTATATGGATTTGTATATTGGTTTTATATTATATTTAATTACTGATCTACATGCCACTGAGTTTTGTTTTTAAATAGTAGCAAGGCAGAGGAATGCATTTGGCAATACAATGTAGCTTGTAAGTTTAAACTGGTCTCCGTGGCCGAGTGGTTAAGCTATTGGACTTAAGGCTGGTAGGTATGGAGATCAAATCTCTCAGTCGTGACACTGTATGGCATAACTATGAGACTAAAGTTACAATGATGGGGGAAAAATGTAAATTTTGATTTATTTAATGATGGCACTGGAGCAAATTGATTTTTATTTTATCATCGGCAATTGGACGTCTTTCATATGGTAATTTTGACACATTTCTTTTTAGAGGAAACCCACTGCCGCCATGTGGGCTACTCTTTTTGATAAGCAGCAATGGCTCTTTTATATGCTCTTTCCCACAGATAGGACAACACAGTCATGGAGCACTGGTGGGAACGGAAAATAGCCCAAACTGCAGATAGGTCCACTGAGAAGGATCGATCCGACAACAGACTGCTTCAAAGGTAGGCACACTACCGACTAAGCTACAACCCGCTCCTACAATGATGACATCATGGACATAATGAAGTTATGTCAGTTATTTTCTATGATTTAGATGTTACTGTCTGGTTAGTGGTATGTTACAAACATCAGGAGCGGGATGTAGCTCAATCGGTAGCGTGCCCACCTTTGAAGTGGTCGGTTGTGGGATCGATCCTTCTCAGTGGACCCATCTGCAGTTTGGGCCATTTTCCATTTCAAACAGTGCTCCACAACTGGTTCAACAAATGTCATGGTATATGCTGTCCTGTCTATGGAAAGTGCATAAAAGATTTCTTGCTGGTTATAGAAAAGAGTAGCCTATGTGGCAGCAACAGGTTTTCTCTAAAAATGTGTCAGAATAACCATATGAATGATGTCCAATAGCGGCTGATAAGATAAAAATCAATGTGCTCTAGTGGCGTCATTAAATAAAACTAACTTTACTTTTGTTACAAACATCATAGATGTATTAGTATTACTATAATTCACAGACTATAAGCCTAACTTCATGAAGGATTACAGGGAACACTCTGTTTTAGACATTTTGATTAGTAAAAAATTATCAATTAATTATCAATTACTTATAATTAATGATTAAGTGTATTATATTATAATTAATTATTATGTGTGTAGTATTACTTTAGAATTATATAGCGATCTCGGAAACTTGTATAGTGATACAAGACATAATACTGAACAAAATGTACCCTGGGCTATAAACTCTAATACACTTGTCAAACAGTGCTGAAACCATGTTACCATGGTGATAGAAACTAAGTGAAATTATCAAAGTGCTGTCTCTTGAAATTGTACAGTTTTAAGATCCATTTTTTCTTCACTTTCCGAGATAGCTTCACTTTCTGATGGTTTCCTGTTTTCTGCCTGTGAATTGTCGCAATCCATATCCTCAGTTCCATCTGCAAGAAAGAAAGAAATGTTGAACACCCAACACATTGTTATCAGAGGCATAGCTACGTAAGGCCTGAGTGGGCACAAACTCAAATTTGGCTTCTTTTTTTAAAAATAAATAATGTCTGTACGCTCTGCATTCCGAGAATAACTTATTTGAGAATTCTGTACCAAATCGTACAGCAATGCTATATAAGTACCAAGCGTATAACACTAAAATAAAAAATAAAGCAAATTACATTGAGATGATGTAAAAGTAGATTCTTTGTTATTTGAAATGTTTAATTAGTAGCCAAGTATCAAACATGTAAACATGGACTACTGAAGATATTTTCTGCTAACCCATAGCAAATTCTTTTTTAATTATAATTTATATAGATGCCTTTTATAAGCACTTTCCTACTAACAGCACATACCACAGCTTTTCATAGTGTCCTAGTCATGGGTTACCTGAACTACTGGCTGGATTGGGATAAAACCAGGAGCTATCACACTGCAACCAATACTCTACCAGTTAGACCAACTCTGCACAAATAACAGAGTAATGGTTTTCATAGAGAAATAAATAATAAAAGTCAAACAATATTTCAGTGAATTAAATCATTTCAAACCATTTTCAACTTCCATGTCGGTGACATTTTCAGATGATGCAGACTTTTTCTTACTTGACTGGTCACCTGCAGATGTTTCTGAATGTTTAGTCTTGGACTGGTCTCCTCCAGATGTTTCTGAATATTTAATCTTGGACTGGTCTCCTCCAGATGTTTCTGAATATTTAGTCTTGGACTGGTCTCCTCCAGATGTTTCTGAATGTTTAGTCTTGGACTGGTCTCCTCTAGATGCTTCTGAATATTTAGTCTTGGACTGGTCTCCTCCAGATGTTTCTAAATGTTTAGTCTTGGACTGGTCTCCTCCAGATGTTTCTGAATATTTAGTCTTGGACTGGTCTCCTCCAGATGTTTCTAAATGTTTAGTCTTGGACTGTTCTCCAGAAGTTTCTAAATGTTTAGTCTTGGACTGGTCTCCTGCAGATGTTTCTGAATATTTAGTCATAGACTGGTAACCTGCAGACGATGTATTTACATCTCCGTCATCTTTGGTTTTTGATTTCTTTATACTTGAATCTGAAATATGATTTCAGTAGCATATAAAATACAAAACAAAGGGATGGATGCACTGTGTATATAAAATATAAAACAAAACATAAAGGGATGGATGCACTGTGTATATAAAATACAAAACAAAACAAAGGGATGGAGGCACTGTGTATATAAAACAAAACAAAGGGATGGATGCACTGTGTATATAAAATATAAAACAAAACATAAAGGGATGGATGCACTGTGTATATA
>JAUTWP010202117.1:0-16349 GCA_033042655.1 Cyathermia naticoides | reverse complement strand
GTATGACGTCCAATAGCCGATGATAAGATAAAAAAAATCACTGTGTACTAGTGGCGTCGTTAAATTGGCAGTGTCTATTTTTTAAATAATATTGAACCATTTAGAATATATCTTGTACGTTTGTTTCATGGGCTCCACGCTCCATTTTTCTGATGCAATGATCCCGCTGTGCCATATTTAGATCACGAGAATAGCGCTACAACATAGCGATGGCGGACAGGTGACGACCCGCTACACAAATTTAGCGTGTATTTTGCGTGATCTTATTACGATACACCAAATCGTTGCGTCAGACGAATAGAGCGTGGTGGGTATCAAACGAACGTACAATATATAATTATTCTAAATAGTTAAGTATTAAAAAAAAATTGACACTGCCACTTTAAACAAAACAAACTTTACTTTTCCGTATAGAAACTTCAGCATTGTAATACGAGTATCTCGACCAGTGATGCTGAAAATCGCACACGACTGTCCATGCGTATGGGGCTTATTGATTACCAACGTAAAGTGCTTTTGTCCCCATGTGAATCCAAAGCTTTATGCAACCATACAACAGGTGCCCATACCATTATGATAAACTAATAAGCATAAATGTAGGCTGTTTAAATCCTGTGATGGTTGGCACGGTCATCGCTTGGGATTGCTTAAAAACCTACTAACCTAACCCAACTGGTCAGTTCCGTATGAACTTCGCACGAACTCGGGATTCTGGCCGCTCGGATGAATTATTCAGGCAAATCTTTATTGCTTTTAACAAATTGAATACTTAAAGGTCTTTCGTCGTTTAATAGCTATTAAGTACTACATCCAGTAATGATGAGTAGATTAAGCTATTGTTCAAGGTAATACGACATAGTTGCTTCAATCGATAGGATAGTGTAGTAATCACTGCTGTATCATGCACTAGTATATGTATATCCATTGCATGGCATTCATTCTGCAATTATTCGCTAATTTGTGTTGCATATAGTTTCGCATAAAATCAACATTTTGAGAGAAACGTTTAATGACTGAAATAACACAATAAAATACATTGATTTAATTTCTAACGTTACGTGTACATTATTGCATCAAATGAAACCTTCACATTAACAATTACAGTTAATGTATTCTTTCTTCGAGACGCAAACTCTATGGTAACAAGATTTGGACCTGCATTGAGTACTTGGAATATTAAGTTAAACTATTGTCGACCACTTACCACTAAAGATATATGAAATAGTAAAATTAAAGAAATTGTAATGTGTAAACGTTGTTGAAGACTTCCAGGTCTACTCAGCTTTTATAGACACCATTGCTAATCAAACATATTATAAACCGATTACTTTAACGGTTTGATATGCATAATCTATTCATCTTCAAATTAGAATATACACAAGTCACACAACGTTAACACATTGGTAGTTACACTATTAATGGGTGGCTGTATGTCCATCTGACTGAATGTCCGTCAGGTTATGTTGAGTTGCTGATTATACGTTTGGTTCACTCTTATCGTACTTGGATCAGATGGGACGATTACATGGAATGGTCTTCCAGTAACTTATGCCTATCTGGCCAACTGAATGCTGGGTGAGAGCTTGTTGTGAATCAAAGTTGATAGCATATAGATGTACAATGTATTAGTATATCGAAGAACCTTTTAATAATTTCACATTACGAATAACTAGAAACAAGATACAAATCATCTACTAGTATGAGAAAGTGCTGTAATCCGCAGAACTAGCTACTAAACTGAATATCAATGATAAGATATACGCGTGAACTTTTATCCCCATGTGGCGGAATTGATTAGTACTTATTGAAATACACTAGCTAGACGCTATGAATACTGTAAGAACCAGTGAACAGGAACTCACTTAAAAGGGCCGCGTGCAGGATATGTTTAATGGGTTCATCACATTTATAAAGTTAATATTAAGTTAAACATTTCCATAAAGATGATAAAATTAGAATCAGCGGCGAATCTGAGATCAATGGACAGAGAGAGTTATTCTATGGAAACGGCTCGGCCAGATGGGCGGAATGGATTAGACGTCCACTGCGAATTGTGGTGGTGGCGGTCGCCGGTGTTTGGAGGCGTGTAATCCGACGTTGTCGTGTTTGCTAACCTGATTAGGGTTATTGTGGCGAGGGTCAATAAAAGATACAGCTACTCATTGAAGCTGCACACATCATTTGGCATCCTTAAAGCTTTCGCTGAGAGTTCCCAGTGCGAACCCATTAAGAGTGACAGGCGCATTTTTGTGTAAAATGGAATCTGTTTTCCATGCGTTTCACACCATTTACCCGGCGTTGCGAAACCCGCCAGTTCCTAACAAGGAATAGTTTAATGAAACTGTCATTGCCCCAGACACCGAATGCAAATTACAGACGTAAATTATTGCCGAAAACAATTAGTTGGTGGTCACATCTGTGTTGATTAGTAATGAGACTAATATATATGTGTGTGTTTGTGTTTGGAGCATTCCAGCCTTGATTAATTAATGCAATCACACACAAAGGTGGCTCTTTCCGGTTTTAAAATATCATGAGTCATGCATTTTACAAACTACTCTGTCAGCATTCGTGACATATAAAACAACATAGTGTTTCGGTTTTAAAATATCATGAGTCATGCATTTTACAAATTACTCTGTCAGCATTCGTGACATATAAAACAACATAGTGTTTCGGTTTTGAAAAAAAAAGTATAGGCGTCTGTAGACAATGCTGAACGAGTGATGCGATTGTAGGGAAATGTTAACATAAGACGACAGAACTTAAGCAATAACTACTCTAGGACATAATGATGATCTCAGACAATTAAAAAACTACTACCTGTGATTGATGACGAATAGGGAACACACATTTAATGTATAACAATATAAAAACTACCTGTGATTAATGACGAATAGGGAATATACATTTAATGTATAACAATATAAAAACTACCTGTGATTAATGACGAATAGGAAATATACATTTAATGGATGACAATATAAAAACTACCTGTGATTAATGACGAATAGGGAACATAGTAAATTTAATGGACAACAATAAAAACAATATCCGTCTAGCAGAACATAAATAAAAACAATTGTTCAGCATAATTTATAGATAATTGTTTCAGCAGTATTATAAACACAGCACATACCATCACCCTATGTCTCAATTACAGTGGACTTTCTAATTCAGATGCACGTGAGATCAACGAAAGATGCTGGTTTACACAGAGTGCTGGTTTAGACATATTTTATTCAGTGTTACGGTAGTCGAGTGGGACTTTGAAATCATGCTGGTTTACACTGAGTGCTGGTTTAGACATATTTTATTCAGTGTTACGGTAGTCGAGTGGGACTTTGAAATCATGCTGGTTTACACAGAAACCTGGATTAGACAGATGCTGGTTTAGACAGAAATCTGGATTAGACAAAATACAGGTTTAAACAGTGCACTGTATGACATGATGTTTTATATAATTATCGCTTAACACAAATTCCTTGGTGTTCTGTAGTGTGGACTCACAGAACGAAATGACGCACGTCTGTGTCCAGTGTCTTGACCTGCACATCTCGGTCCGACCACTGATTAATGACCAGCCGCATGACCATGACGATGCATTTTTATTGAAGAATTCGTGGACAGGGATGTTGACCTATGCAATTTGTCAGTATTACCAGCAGTCTGCTGCAGTTTCTGCTTCGTTTACCTCATTAACAACTGACCATGCATACCCAGTCCAGACTGCACACAATCAGAAATGTCTTAATACAGAGATTTTGGAAAAATCATACCGTTACTATCCTCTAAACAGTAAGCCTATTCCATATCATTATCAACCGACGGGGAGCGGGATGTAGCTCAGTCGATAGCGTGTCTGCTTTTGAAGCGGTTGATCGTCGGATCGATCCTTCTCAGCTACAGTTTGGGCTATTTTCCGTTCCAACCAGTGGTCCACAACTGGTTCATCAAAGGACGTGATATGTACTGTTCTGTCTATGGAAAAGTGCATATAAAAGATCCCTTGCTGCTTATCGAAAATAGTAGCATATGTGTCGGCAGCGGGTTTCCTTCTTAAAAGTGTGTCAAAATGACCATATGAATGACGTCCAATAACCGATGATGATAAAAATCAATGTGTTCCAGTGGCGTCGTTAAACAAAACAAACTTTACTTTATCAACCGACGCTAAACGTGTGTACTAAATAAATGTGTACAGCTGTGTTTCAGTCTACAGCTGAATCAGTCGTGAGCCTCGTTATACAATAATATTATATAGTAGGGGAAAAAACACTTTTTACGAACACCTTGTACTATCACTACTTTAACAATGATACATTTATGTTTAACGACGCCACTGGAGCACATTGATTTTTATTTTATCATCGGCTATTATACGCCACACTGATACATAATTATATCTTGTTTTGATAACATGTTTTCCAGAATTTAGGCAATTCCTCAAATCTTATTCCGCTACTGTAAAATAATATTCATTTTGTAACTGGCCACAAAGAAGCATTTATTATGACATTTTGGGTTCTGTCTTGTGCAGCCATACATTTTAACATTTTGACGATTTGTCATTTAGATTTATATAACGGTATTTGTGATATGATTGATTTAGGATCAGATGTGTTTATTATTATTATTATTAGTAGTAGTAGTAGTAGTAGTAGAAGTAGTAGTAGTGGCAGTAGTAGTAGTGATAGTGATAGTGGTGGTAGTAGTAGTAGTAATAGTAGTCGTAGTCGTAGTAGTAGTAGTGGCATAATAATACTAATTATTATTATTATTTATTTTTAGAAAGAAAACCCGAGTCCTATAGACGACGTTCGCAGTGACACATCAGGGGAGACCACTGCAAGTGACAGTGGACGCGGGTGCAGTGAAGATGATATTCAGCTGGTTCAACTACCCAAAATGAAAGGTAAAATCAGTAATTAAACCAAATGCGGATCCAGATAATGTGAGGATAACACCACGTTTTTAATACTGCAGCCACAGTAACAGTCTGAAAGTAGAACACACCTTTAACAAAAACGTAAAACGTTTAAGCTCTCTGTTTAACCATCCCGATGGTCACCGGGTTCAAGGTGTGTAGGTACTGAGTTCAAATCTAGACCGAGACCAACCAGTGGTACACAATTGGTTCATTAAAGATCGTGGTGTGTGATGTCCTCTCTGTGGGAAAGCGCATATAAAATACTCCTTTCTGCTTATCGGTTGAGTCGGCTATTTGGTGGCAACGGATTTCCTCTAAAGAAGTGTGTCAAAATGACAACAATATATGTGTGATGTCCAATAGCCGATGATAAAATAGAAATCAGTGTACTCTAGTGACGTCGTTAAATAAAACTGACGTTTTTTGTTTTGTAAAATATGGAGTCCTTGTAGGAAATAAAATAGAAAGATTACAAATCGTTAGCTTGATAAGTTGCCGCTGGGCTTCTGCTCTTCTGACGCCGACGTTGATTTGAGGTTCTTTGTGTTCAGTATTCCTGGCACGTCGCTGTAGCCTGCAACCCATCACATAACGTTAGCTTTGATTCAGTATGACTTGACACTACAATGCCCTCGTTTCATAATCTCTGAGGTGTTAATTATAGCGAACTTTGACTAAACCTCATTAACATGCACAGAGGGAATATGTTCGATTTTGAAAGTGTAATGTCCATTAAATTAATACTGAAGATATGGAGCATGTATACATAACAAAGATCATTGTTTTCACCAACTTTACATTCATTAACCGATGACAATATAAAAATCAATGTGCTCTAGTGGCGTCGGTTTGTTTTCATCTACGTAATGGTAAAACAGTATGCGAAGTGCTTATATTTTCATATCGTATGACGACCCATTACTGTCAACTCTTCCATTGTCAGTGTAGTGAAATGTAATAATTCTGAATGCTCGTCTCATATGTAAAACCTAGTAATGCATTTTACATTAGATTCAACAATAAAAAAAATGGCATTACCTTTGGGAAATCAATGTGTCTTTCAGATGTTATTAGTCAAAAGTTAATTTATATGTAATTGGATAAACACAAGAACACGGACTCGTTGGGTTATAACACGGCTGAATTATATATTTTTTATTTCCGTATTTCTTTTTTGTCACGAAGGTAACTTTATTTGACAAATAGTCGAACTTGCTATAAAGGACATCGTCAATTACAGCCATCTGTTTATAAAGACCCCCAAAATCTGTTATTTTACAATGAGTATGACAGTTGAACGGTTAAAGATCGTATGCGTGTAATATATAGCTTGCGTAGGTCCTTTAGTGTATGCTTTATATAGTTTGATTTTTACTCTTAATGACCGCACTAAATTGAATTAGTGTGTACTGTAGCCGTGTTTAGTGGTTCACAATGCTGGCGTTTTCCAATGTGTTTATGTTCCGATGTCGAGATAAGTCAGTATAATTATATAGACGAGTATACGTTTGACAGTCAGACACAGATTTGGCGACACGAGTTTCAAAAATAGCTTAGCTGAGCTATCATCCCTCTATTGACAATTACAAAGTATTTGATATCACCAAGTTTAACCATCGATTCCATTATACATGTACATGTATTATCATTGCATTTGCTTTATACATATATTTTAAAATGTTTTAATGACATTGGTTACAATAAAATAATTATTAACTTGTATGTTTTGTTTATCTCGTTCAGGATTCAAAGACACGTATCACTCCTATAGCACAAACGTCGACCCGCCGCCATATGTGAATCCCACCAACAAACTGACGACATTCGCAAGTCCGAAGATGACAGAAAAGCTGGGCAGCCCTTACTTCCGATCCCTCCACACATCCCCGGAGTCCCAGTCTCATGGTAGCCTGGAGCGAGAACCTAATTCAACAGAGATTTCAAGTCTGTCACCGCGGAACTTCCAGAAAGGCAAACACGTGTCGTTTGTCAAGGAAAGGCTTGGAGTGAATCTCACTGACGCTGATTGGGCAAGACCAGATGCAGGAGACTACACCATGCTCAAGAGTTAACATGTAGATCTGAAAGTAAAGTGTTTATTTAGCGACGCAACCAGAGCGCATTTATCATCAGATATAGAACGTCAAACATATGATTATTCTAGATGCATCTGAAAGTAAAGGTTTTATTTAACGACGCAACCAGAGCGCATGCATCATCAATTGTAGGACGTCAAACATATGGTTATTCTAGATGCATCTGAAAGTAAGGTTATTTTATTTAACGACGGCCCTATTGTGTGAAGTTTATCATCAGCTATAGGGCGTCAAACATATGGTTATTCTAGTAGCATCTGAATAATACTTTCAAAAGTTCATAAAGCATCAAGACATTGAAAGTAATTCAAAATACAAGTTTCTGTGGTGTGTAAATATGATACTTTCGCCTTGGAACAAGAGTGACAGCTATGCTAGCAGATTGTTCTTTAACACATAATCAAAATTATGCTTCTGGCAACGCTTGACATTGCTGAGAAACAAATTATCGCTCATGGGTACGGAGTTTTCTTATCCTGCCTCATTTTAATTTTTCATACCAAGATATTTTTGCTACAAATTGTGCAATGTTTGTTTACCATTCCAAAGCGAGTGTAATAGCACAGTGGTTACGTCATCATGTAGTGTAAAAGTATCCACGCAAATTATTTTATTTTTAAAAGTTTATGTCTGCTCAAGACAAATGCAAAGGATGTTTCGATATCGTCATCATACGCTACTGTCACGAATCACCGAGTGACGCAATATCACTATTATTGACAGCTTGCATGGTTCAGAAAAGCATTAGAAGTTGATTGATTGACATTTTTTAAATACTAGTACTCTCAATTCGCAATATTTTCTGTGTTCTGATTTTCTGGAAGAAATAGCCGAGTAGAAGAATGTTTCATATACAATGATTTACAAACTATTATTATGTGATATTGTCTTTTCATACATTCATCAGCGAGATTTTCATATATGCTTTATATATTCATATCTAGATGTGTTCAATCATTGTACATAATGTGTCAGCGAGATTTATCGTCATTTGTATACGTCTATCAAAGTAATATTTGAAGGAGAAGAGGTGGCAATTGTAACGTATCTCATTGTGATACAATGCCACTAAACCATGTGCAGTTCACACGTCATGTTTCATCGTTAGACGAACATTTCTTTCCTACTGTAGCAAGCTTTTATTGCTGATAGTTATAACTTCATGATCAATGTTGAATGGAATAGATAATTTTGATCATTTTTCAGAGCTAAAGTGAACTATTGGCTAAATGCTGCATCTATGTCATTGTCAAAGCGGTGACCATAATGGATCTTTTTCAAATGCCCCATATCTATTTTGTCTCTATTTAGTTCGCTTATTCCTCAAAAGTTCATAATTGTTGCTAAAATGACACACCATCTCAACATATGCACAAACTGCTGGGCTAATTGCGAGATGAAATTGTTTATCTGATCAGTGACAGAGGGTTTGCGTTGTTACAAAACCATCCTCTAGACGTCGATTTTAATTGTTAATTCGTTACTTTATAATTATGATTCTTTGACGCGCTATACGGGACACGATTCTGTGATGATCATACGGGACATGTAATTAACTTTCTTTATCTTGTAATTCAATGTCGGCTCAACCGTGTATTTTTAGCTCAACTCATCAGCGACATCGCCTGCATCATCAACTACAATAATCTCGATGTACGTCATATGTAATCATTTTGCTGACGTTGCAGTGTTTTCTTGACATGTATGTCATACTGTGTTTATAATATATACAGGTGCTATAAGTGCTATTATTACTCAATTTTACATGTACTTTTATATAATGTTCTGTTATTGTATAATGCCACGTTCAATGAAATAGCATACTTGTTTATTATGCGTTGTGATTTAGTAAACCATGGAAACACAAAAACCGGTTGTTTGTGGAATAAATGTTTTAAAACTCCTGTATCCTGTATTGTGCCGCAGAAATGACTGAGTTCATAATTGGGGCTCAATATGGGCGTCTACTATAACAGCTTGTTCTGAATGTAGATGTTAAATCCTTTAACTTGACTTAAAAACACCCGTAAAACTTGTTACATGGTGTATAGTACGTGGGTGCATACTATCATAGATTTGACTGTTCCATGCTTTTGAGTCCTTCAAAAATCATTACGGTTTATTCCTAGTGGCTTGCCTGTTTACATGTATATGCACCATGCCTTAGGCTTGAATGCACACGAGGACTGTTTATCCTCATATTATACTCAAGGACTGTGAAAACTCACCACTTAGAAAAAGGATCATAATTTATTTTCAAGAAATTTCAATTTGATATTTTAAATTATAATAATGATAGCATAGCAAATATAAATATGATGTAATTTTTAAATTAAAAAAAAGTATTTATTAGTTTAATATGTTGCTAAGAAAACATACCCACACAAAAAGGTGGTGCGTTTTCATAGTCTTTGAGCATATTTATATACGACAAACTTCATGTCTTTATTTTTAACAAATTTAACATTTTGCCTTAGCATGTGTGTTTCTACATTTTATGAATGTCACAATAAATTGTGAATCAAGTGTCTTGTATCTGTCTTTTATCTCTGTCACCGATGACTATCTTACAGATCTTGCAGATCCAAACACACGTTGGGCGCGTGGTTGGCTTCGTCTGCGACGCAACTATGCTAATTAGGCGTGCAGTATCCTCCGGAGATAACAACCAGAGAGTAGCAGCGGAATCCTCGCACACATCAAAGTGTCAGGGCTGTGGAGTCACGTCAGCGATGATGTCGCAGCAACTGGAAAAGAAACCTTGCAAGAGCCAGGCTTTCTGTTATTAAGTGTTTGACAGACTTACTCACTGAAAAAAACAATCACGTGAATTTCAAACTGGATTTCTCAGATAAAACGTCATGGGATTAACTGAGAAAATCAATTGACATTGGAGCCTTGACACTTGATGGACGTTCACAGTTGGTTTGCATTTTCTCACACAACTGCTGTAAAATACAGCTTTTAAAAAACTCCTTCAACTCTTAATAAAGGAATTCAAATGTAAAAAAGATATATTTTAAAAACTTATTCTTTCGTTATTTTTACTTATTAGTTCTTTTAAATGTACTACCCAAATTAGCTATTTCAAAAGTAATACGTGTTTGATCTTTTGTTTTTAAGTGTTTATGGAAATAAATTGAAAGCTTGATACAGAATAGATACACGTAACGTATCTGGTATAATTTATAAACAACTGATACGAGTCGGAATGAGGTGTGAACCATCAATGATATCCAAAACAAGCTATTGATTTTGTAATGATTAATCATAACACTACTGATATTAGGTATTTTATGAGATATGACTATAATACAAACTGACATCCAGAAAACAGATGTGTTTATACACTTTTTCTTTGTAATAGTGACCTTAGATGAATGTATGGGTTACACTGGTCACATCAAAGTCATACAAATCTAGGATGGTTTACCACCACGCCTCTTTACTACGTTCTCACCCGTCTCCTCCATATGAAACAAGTTTGGGAATAGTTCCCTTTCACTTCTAACATTTGACACTTTACCAACACACAAGAACAAATTTGTTTGCCCCATTCTGTGAACCGCGGATCAGAGTTCTGCGCTAACAAGCTCGGTCAAATAAAACAAAAGTCGGGTTCTCACGCGCATCACAACGGTCGTGCCGTCTTGCGTGGCGGCGGCACGTGGTGGACGACCGCATAGAGGCGGCGAGGCAGCGACACCTCCAACACATGGTGAAACATGCAGGTGACAACATGGGAGGCAAGGTAACGCAGAGGTCATACCAACCACTGGAAACACGTATCTAGTTTTAACACACTCGTCTTTTGTCTCAACTGCAAGATCAATAGTTTGTGTAAAACAGATTTTGTAGCATTCGATATTAGTGTAAATACACGTTATAGTTTGTACATTCACAGACATGGGCTTTGCTTCCTGGTATTCTTACTCAACATAATATAAAATTGATTTATAGATTTTTACAATTGTAGTTGCTTAATTATTAGTTTGGTTTAATGTTAGAACACCATTAATAAAAGAAGAAACTAATCTGTATACTGATCAAAAACATAAATAGTTATAAAGTAAAGAAGAATTATTGAAACGGAACATTTGCAATCTATATTTTGTGTCTTTTTATGAACTATACAGTTTTTATTATCCCATGTTTCCTGTAAATATAATGAGACTATAGATTATGGTGGTAAACTATTTTGTCATACATGTTAGATACGTCCGTAATATTAAACTACTGAGCATGCTATCGTTCTCTAAATACATTTAAACAAAAACCTTTAATATTACCACAGCATGTGACATATAACATAATATTCCAGATAAAACACCTTTTTCTTTCTTCTTTTTTGTTGCACTTCCCCTTTCCTTTTTCTCGTTTGAATTTCATCCTCCATATTTCCCATTCTGGCAGCTCCTCCTGTCTTTCAACTCATGTTTGCTGTCCATCTCCACATCCCAGTCCCTGTCTCTCCAATCGCGACGTTTGCTTGACTCTTGTGAACATCTCTGTCGCCCCACACACCCCGTCATTTGTCCATCAGCTGTTGCTGTGAGCTTAGTCTGACCACTTCGGAGAGTGTTCAATGGCTGCTTCTGGCATTGTTAAGAGGCGCATTCAGCCATCTACTATACTCAAATACTACCATCTTTTTAATTATGACAAACCAATTAAATTTTGTATCACTTCGTTCCAGCGAGTTAGTATTCATTCTTTAATAAAACAACTTCATATGATAAACCAATTGTTATCTGTTAATACTGCCATTTAATAATTTAATAGTCAATTCCGTAATACATGCATATCTATTTCAGGACAAAATTAAGATGGCGTCTGTGAAGAATTTTAAATTTATTGTAAACTGTATTGATTTAAAGACAACTGTCGCAGTTTTAATTTGCATATCTGACCCTGGACACTAATGGTGTTATTCTTATTAAGCGATGAGATGTCTAGAAGTATCTCGTCAAAGTGATGACAAGTGTTGCGTGACCAGTTAATCGAATTTCTGGATTGCAACGCCTCTCAATCTCTTACATGAAAAAACAACATGGACGAGCATTAAAAATGTGCTAAACGTTTCTGTGTTAAACATCAATATTTACTCATCAAGACGTGTGTGAAGAACATCCACATTCACACGATGTCATCAAGTGGCTTCTTCAATACCACAACTATAAATTTCAAATTGAAGATGGGTAGCTGTCACGTGACCACTTCAGGCGCTATTGTCATTGCTTTTTAGCACGCGCATTTCGGAGCTCAAGAAATAGCGCGACCAAGCGAAATCGGTTTAAATATTTTAAAACATTTCCGTAAATAATTGATGAAACATTTACAGCGGAGATGGCTAATTCCATAATCTGGTAATAGGAGGTTGGGATTCAGTGCGTAATTTGAAACAGTTTCCCATTGAAATCCCATGAGAACAGAATTATCATTTTCCATAAATATCACATCAAAGTAGAGTGGAAATTCTACTTAGTGATTCAAAGCTGGAAGAAACGAAATCAATATTTAATAAAGTGAAACATGATGTATGACTGTTGTACAGGTTGACCATAGACATTTCAATTATTCACAAAGTGAAAATTTCTTTTTCCAAAGAGATTTGGGACGCAAGATGTAAAAGCAAAATTGGTTTTAAAAAACAGTAATGTGTAATTGTTGCATAATTTGAAACGAGTAAATGCCAGTTTCAAAAAAAAATCTTGCCAGAGCAATTTTAAAAACAGCATCATAAAAAACAACATGTAATTCCGATGTCGAAGAATGAGAAACGTAATATGTGTTTTACTGCTTCTAGATGCATCTGAAAGTAAAGTTTTCATTTAACGGCGCCATTTGACCCCATTGATTGAAGTTTATCATCAGCTATTGACGTCACACAGAATATTACGGTCATTCCGACACAGTTTTGGAGGAAGCCCGCTGCCACCACATAGGCTACCTTTTTCGATAAGCAGCAAGGGTTTTTCTATACACTTTCCCACAGACAGGGAAATACATATCACGACATTTGATGAATCAGTCGTGGGCCATTGATTGGAACGAAAGATAGCCAAAAATATTAAAGAGTGATGCATTTCTGTGATAGAAAATCCGTCACTGCCAGATTGGTAGTCTGATCAATCCCCTCTAAATTACCGTTCCATGCAGTGGTCTATGACTGGTATAACAAATACTATGGTTCGTGGTGTCTCATCTTGTAAATGCAAATACATCAATTATTTGATATCACAACTAGTAATATTCGTAACAGTGGGTTTTTACTAGACACTAAACAACGTGCTGGAACGTCGCTAAACAAATTAGTCTATGATCTGCTTTTACGTTAATGTGAGTAGGATGTAGCTCAAGCGGTATGTGTCCTTCTGTTTAGCGGTCAGTCATTGGATCGATCCTTCTCAGTGGGCCCATTTGCAGTATAATGAGAGGTAAAAAAATTATTAGCTGATGCATACCCGAAATAATCATTCATACCTTGTTAGCATAACATTCAACAATCAGTTGGTGATGGCTTTATTAATAATAATTATCAAATCCCCAGATAAAAATATAAATCAAGTTCGAAACCGTAGTTCTGCAAAAGACAGATTCAAAGGATGAACAAGGAACATGTTGAGATGCACTTAAACACACGAAGCATTCCAGAAACGTGTTTGAGTACCATATATAATCCACCTGAGAGTCTAAGACGTTGAGTAATCGATGGTGGATTCATTTTAAAATAAAACAGAACTTCTATTCTAAAGAACACGATAACATCTCCAGACCTGCAGAACGACAATTACGAGATCGATTGTGTCTTGAACAATGTCGTGCGTTCTTGCTTAATGTGCGGGAGTGTGACGTCCATACAGAAAACACTTGCAATTAACCAATACACAACAGGGTGGAACCCAGAGATAATAACACTACTATTTGAGTTCGGTATACGAGAAAAAATACAATGTTCAACAGTTCTGCATGAAACCATTTTAATGTGCACCCCATTAATTTTTTTTATACAACACAGCAATAACTACAACAAAACTATAACAAAACAACATTGGATTCGCGCCTGAACCATTGTTTTCTAAAGCAGTAATTCATGGGATTGTTTTTTGTGTGTGTAAGAGCGTGTGTCAAATAAAACATGATTTTTGCAACCAGAAATATAAATTAATATTTAACAACGCCCGTTACACTCTGTTTGTTTAGCAACTGTTATTCAAACATACGATATAAAGATCAGATGATCATCAAACAATTTAGAATACCCGGCATTGTCTGATACCGTGTCCAGGAGGAGCGTTCTTGAACATCTATTTGTGATGTAAGCACGTCAAATATGTTTTCCGTTTCCATAAAACAAATTTGTTGCCAACACACAAGCTACAGTAAACTATTTTTATGTGTAGTCTTCAACAAAGGACATCACATACCATTTAATTTAATATATCAGTTTTGAATCACTGTCTGGAAAGAAATACAAATAGTCAATCTAACTACGTATCGTCCCTAAGCTGGACGCTCTAACAATGGACTATGTTTCACTGAGATGCCAAGGAACAGTAGACTGTTTTTGTGTGTATTCTTCAACACAGGACAGTTCATACCACGCCCTTTAATTAATCAGTTTTGGATCACTGTTGGAAAAAGAGAACTGGTCTCACCACGCCTCGCCCCTCAGCTGCACGCTCTAACAATGGACTACGTCTGACTGACTACCTACAAGACACGCACTAATTCTCTGAGAAAGCAAACAAAGCAAACAATACTCTGACAAAAGAATCAAATCCGCAGAAGTGGACTGGAAACAATTAGAAATGCTCATTGAACTCAGCACGGGAAAGGTACGTTTGGCAGGAAATTAAATCTAAAAACACTCACCTTCAAAAGAGGATGTATATGAAAAGCAGATGAAATTTCTTAGAAGGAACAATGAAATTACCGGAGTTCGCAGAAATTGCTACTCCATGGAATCGCGATTAGACCCAGATAATCAGGATGCAGAACCAAACAATGGACCGATAACCCCGTGTAAACTGTCGACAGTGACCACAACATAGTAATATAGACAGTCCGAATTGGACGGGTGGTTACTTAATACAGGTGATATATAATATTAAAGTTTATGATTTAAAACAATAGTTGTCTGTTGGAAAGTACGTATAAAATATCCCTTGCTGCTTATCGGAAAGAGTAGTATATCTTCGGTGAACTAAGAAAACCTCGTACATCTGCAATTTTGGTAATTTTCAGGTTTTTATTCCAGCAGAAGCAGACATTTATTATTATTGTACTGTGAAAACCTCCTGTATGCCCAGCCAGTGGAAAGCAAGGAAATGTCTATTGTTCTGGTTTATGAAAAACACGTATCTACCACACTCTTACTTTCTTAGCACTTAAAAGCCATTTTGTTACATTCAATCAGTTTTTAACAAAACAGTTTTTTGTGTTTCCTGAAAATCATGCAAATTGCAGATATCAGGGTTTCCTTAGTTCACCGACGATATGTGACTACAGCGAGTTTACCCTAAAATTGTTTGTATTTTAACTCTATGTACATATTAAGGTGAAATTTAAATAAAATATTTATCTGTCTATTTTTCTTGTTCATGAGTTTGGTATATTGACAATACCGATCACTAACAATATATTTGTCTTTGAACTCTAAACAGGCGTGTCAATGTGTAGAAGTCTAGACATTTAGAGTAAACGTTTGTAAAATAAAGATATTGAATTATCCATTATCGTTCTAAATAGTAAAATAATTCAATATGTAGCGCGGCTAGTCGCTGTGTTGGTAATCGACTATCACTGATTGTCTAGAAGTCAGAACAAATTGACAGCCACGACTGTGTCCAGTATCAAAGTCAGTCTCTGAGCGATGTTACTATTCGCAGATCACAAACGTAGTTAATGTGTTAATGATTCGTAATGATGTAACATTATAACTCTCACAGTTGAATTCACGTAGATTATATTACGATAGGTTGGTTATATTTATGTTCGTGCTTACATCCAATTAAGGTTCAAGCACGCTGTCACAAGCACGCTGTCACGGGCACACATATCAGCTTCCTGAGCTGTCTGTCCAGGACAATTATTATTAATGTTAGTAGAAGAACGAAAACCTGCTACCTCCACACTAGGGCGGCTACTCTTTATCGATAAGTTAGTTAGTTATATTTATTTTCGTGCTTACATCCAATTAAGGTTCAAGCACGCTGTCACAGGCACACAGCTCTGCTACCTGAACTGTCTGTCCAGGACAGATATTAATGTTAGTAGAAGAGAGGAAACCTGCTACCTTTTTCCATAAGCAGCAAGGGATC
>JAUTWP010202006.1:0-16352 GCA_033042655.1 Cyathermia naticoides | reverse complement strand
CTAAGTACGAAACTAGGAATAAAAGGAATGCTAAACATAGGATTTCTTTTCTTTTTCGGTTTGACAATTATAACTATATTAACAGCAAAAGGATAAGTGATGGCACTATTTGATTGGCTTAAGCCAGTAGAGTTCGATAAGAGTGGAAATGTTGTAAAAGATAAATCTAAAGAGAAGAAAGCTCCAGCTAAAAAGAAAGCTAGTACAGGGAGAACAACAAAACAAGATAGAGACGTAAAGATGTTTCTACAACTTATAACAGGTGTCAAGTACGAGTTAGATGATGTAGCAAATGTTTTATCAGCAAAAGAGAAGAGAGCAGCGATAACTACTTTCAATAGATATATTAGAGTATTGGAGAAGTAATGAATAATTTAGTAATGACAATCATACTTGTACTTGTATGTTATGTTGGATTTTTGGCTTTATCAGATAAAAAACAAATGGTAGACTGTAAAGAGAAGTATAAAGGGAAACCAGTTGAATATATGCAATGTATGGAGGCAGAATAATGAAACTAATATTTATTCTTATTATTTTAAGTGCTGTTTTCATTTGGCATTCAAAAACAGCAGAGAAGGAAATGACAAATTTTCTTAGTTGTATTCAAAGTGGAGTAGCAGCAGAGAAGAGAGAAAGTATAAGCGATAGGTCTACAGTAAAAATCAAAATTGACCTAGGCAGAATAGAAGATGTGTGTAGAGAAAAGCATCAATTTTAAAGATAAAGGAGAATGCATGATAGCAGATATAGAAGCAAAAGTATTTTACTGGTGGTATGAAAAAAGTTTTACTGAAAAAATAAGAGGAGCGATACTCCCTTTATTTATTTTCAGTACAGGTATATATACTATTATTTAATAAAGATTGTTTTGGGGGAACTCATGTTTCCCTGTAAGAGTTTTTAAAACAACCCTTCAACAAATTCTCTTCCATTATCTGGAGAGAGCTTTGCATAACGCAAAGTATCTTCTATATTTTTATGACTCATTAGTTTCATGATAGTATATATGGGAGTACCTTCAATAGCTAGAAGACTAGCAAACGTATGTCTAAGCGTATGAATTACAACACGGTTTTTAGAATCTTTTGAATCCAAACCAATGTTAAAAAGTTCATCGAAAACCTTTTTCATATAACGCTCTATAACACGCTGACTACAACTAAACAATATATCGTTTGGTTGTAGCTCTTCTAGTTCCAGAACTTTTAAAACTCGATTGGTTAAAAAAGCTTGGTAAGTAGTTTTACCTTTTCTATTTATAATGGTCACTGTTTTGTTTTTTAAGTTAAAGTGTTTTTTTTGAAGACTATAAACGTCTGATAGTCTAGCACCTGTACTAAGTGAGAGCAACACAAAGAGGTGAGCATGTTTATGCTCTTTAACTCTTTTGATAAGAAGCTCTATCTCCTCAAGGGTTAAGTATCTATCTCTCTGGTTATCTACCTTTTCTATTTTTATTTGAGTACACGGGTTTTTACCTTTTAAGTAATCAGAAGATATAGCATAATTTATGATGCTGCTTAACATCTCCATGATGAGCTGAACACTCTTTTTAGATAGATTTTCATTGTTCTTTTTTGAAAGATGCAGAGCTTTTATATCATCCAGAGAGATAGCTGATATATCTTTTTTGTGTAGAGTAGGGTAGATGTGATTCATATATCTACCCCACAAAGTTCTGTAAGTTGATTTTTTATATTGTTTTTTGTTAAAAAATTCACTTGCGATGGCGTGAAGGGTCAAACTATTTTTACTCTTTAAGACTATAGGAACATCTTCACCATTACGAAGAGCCACGGTTATCGCAGAGCGTCTCTTCTTACAGTAAGCCAAACGTACACCTTCAGAGTGCAGACCTATCTTTAACCACTCCTTCTTACCGTTCCACTTCCAAGTTATATGATACGCTATATCCCCATTATCAAGCGTATTACGGTAGACACCAGTGTAACCCTTTGCTAGTTTCATGCTTATACCCTATTACTACCACTAGAATGTAAAAAAATGTAATATATCGTTTTTTTTGTGGTTTTTTGTATTTTAGCAGAAATTTATTAAGGTGATTAGGTGCTATTCTGTGGGATTTCGTAAAATTTCGGTTATTTTGTAAAGTATCGTGGGGTTATGGCTGAGAGGAAGGGATTTTAAACTATATTTGCTTCAAAGCATTGTTTAATGGTCTTCTCTTGACTATGATTATTTTTCTTCTACCTTATTGCTACCCTTGTAGAGAAATGACCAAACTTCTTTGCTTACGAAGTAGGGGGCTTTTTCTAGTCGGATGGCTCTATCTAAATTATTCATAGGCTGGGTTCCAAATGCAATATTTTTTGCAGTCTGTAGCTTGAGACCGTCTTTTTTAAGAATCTCAACAATAAAATCTTTTAAGTCACTTTCTTGCCACATAGTTGGAGTACCATACCTTTCCTCTATTTTTACATGTAATTGTATTAATATTATATCGTTTTAATTTAAAAAGTTAAGTAGAATCAAAAAATAACTATTGTATACTAAATTATAGTTTAACAGATACCATTAAATAGTTAATTGTATTATATTTTAAACTATAATTTAGTATAGAAAGGATTTCAAATGTCAAAAGTTCAAGTTGGAAGACCTAGAGGGCAATCTTTAGAGCGAAAGAACATAACGGTTAATGAGTTTTCTAAAATAATTAGATTTATAATAGATAGTGATATGGTTCCACACACTAAAGCAAATGCAATTAAAGCATTTTATTTACTATACTATTTTGGATTCAGAACGAATGAGGCTTCAAATTTGAAAGGTGTAGACATAAAGAGAGCCATACAAAGTAAGGTTATTTCATTAGGAAATAATACGAAAGGTAGAACACCTCGTGATGCCTTTATAGACCCTATTCAGATTGGCGTACTTGAAGAAGTTTTTGAAGATGAATTAAAAGAAGATGATGATTTTTATCTTTTACGACCATGGGGAAAACCAAGAAAAAGATACAGTGGAAGTTCGATACTGAGACTACTTAATGATATAATTCATACATCTCTTGGTTCTGCTCAATACTCTACTCATTCCTTTAGGGGAGGGTACATTACTGAGCTACATGATGAAGGAGTATCCATAAAAACCATTCAAAAGATTATAGGTCATAAAAAAGAGGTCACAACAATGAGATATATTGTCGTAACTGAAAAGTCAAAAAAAGAAGGGGTAACAAAAAGAACACCTGCTCCGTCACTCTCTTCTTTCTGCTAACAAAAAAAATAGTAAATAAAAATATAATTTCTTATCCAGTTAATTATGGCTGGATAAAGTTTCATTGTGTGAAGTTTTTCCAATCCTCCACTTTTTAGATTAACAGATATATTTTCTTCCCGTTCCCTTTTTAACGGGAGGAGCTAACAAAAAAAACTTATTTTCCTTTTATAATCTCCTTATGAGCGAGATGAACACAACCCAAAAACAAGCCTTTGATATATATATGGATTCTGCAACTATGGATAATAGTTTCGTGCCTATGTCGTATGCCAAAATATCTGAGAGGCTAACAGAAGATGGACTGAATGGAACGAAGAGTTCGATTGGCCGTTGGGCTACGAAGTTCAAATGGAAAGAGTTGTTAGAGGCTAAGGTATCGGTTTCTATTGTTGAAGATGGTTCAGAGGCTAAGGATTTGATAGAGAAAAGTTCTATCTCTGCCACTACTCAACGTTCAATAGATGATTTTACTATGAATGAATCGCTTAAAAATATGTCCTACAATCTCTTGATTAAACAAGCTGAAAAATATATAGTAAAGAGTGAAAAAGGTTCAACTTTAACACACAAAGAAGAGAGCTTTTTACTTAAAGTATTAGAGATAACCTCTACCCGTGAGGATAAGATGCTAGATAGACAAGCTGTCCTATCTGCGACAAAACTAACAAATAGTGAAGATGTAATTGCTGCACTTAATAATGAGACGATAGATGTAGAGGTTGAAGATTAATGAGTGTGCAACCTCGTTACTTTCAACCAATAAAACGGCTCAAGCTATTAAAAAATTCAGTTCCACAGATTTTTGAAAAAGGAACGAAAACCCCGAGATTTCATTTAACTTTACTAGACAAAATAGAAGAGCGTCATAGATTTACAGCTATTGCTATTTTTAGAGGTGCTTCAAAGTCAACAATTGTAACCAAAGGATATGTGGCAACCGAGATTTTTTTAAATAAAGAGCCATACGTTCAAATAGTTTCAAAAAATCATGATAAGGCTAGTAAATTTACTAGAGATATAAAAAAGATTCTTTTGTCTATGCAGAAAAAAGGATATTCGGTTGTTCTGGGAGATAAGAGAGCTGATGATTATTTTGAAATAATTATAGATGGAAAACATACTTGTGTAGTTGAAGCTATTGGAGCAGGAGAAGACCCAAGAGGAAACACGGCTGACTTCATGAGACCAACTCTAATAGTAGTTGATGATCTTGAATCAAAACAAGGGAACTACAATGTATCAAAGAAGAAATTACGTGATAAATTAGAGAATTGGTATGATGAAGATTTGGTTCCTGGTCTTCATCCAACAAAAGGTCGATTAATCTTTCTTGGTACGATTATTCATAAAGATAGTTTAATTGCTAGATGTATGAAAGATAGTGACTATGTAACGCTTGATGTTCCTATTATTCAAAATGGTAAAAGCTCATGGTATACACGTTTTCCACTTGAAGTTATTAATAAAATTAAAGAGTCCTATTGGAAAAGAGGAAAGTCAAGTTCTTTTTTTAGAGAGTATATGAATAAGCCAGTAGCTGACGAAAAGATACTTTTCAAAGAAGAGTATTTTAAGTATTTCTCTCACATTGAGTTCAGTAAAGAGTCTTATCATATTGGAACAAGAACCATAAAGAATGCTTTAGAATCTTTAATTATTGTCACAAGAAAACCATTGAATATTGTTTTTAATGACAGCACAAAGCTTAGTTTAGAAGCCTGTACGATACGAACAACAATGGATGTTGCGAGTGGTGGAGAAGGTGGAGATAAATCAGCTCTGGTTACAGTTGCTACTGATGCAGATGGGAATAAATATGTATTAGAAATAAAAAGTGGTCATTGGAATCCTTTTGAAAAAGGGGTCTACGCTATAGAGACGTACCTAACTTTTAAACCAATTATGTTTGGAATTGAAAAGGGTGGTATGCAGAATGATTTTCACTCTTCTATAGAAGTACTTCAAAAAGAGGAGGGTGTATATATACCTGTTTATGGTTTGGCTCATGGTGGAGTTAATAAACAGATTCGTATAGGAAATATGCAACCTGCATTTGTACAGGGTAAGTACTGGTTTAACAGTTCTGATACCAATACTATTGTAGTAGAGGCTCAGTTGAGTTCTTTTGATATAGAGAGCGACAGTGAAGAAGATGACGAAATGGATGCACTGGCATACCATGAAAAATACAACAAATTTAGCACGCAACAAGAGGATGAGTATGAAGATGATGAAGAGCCATTACATGGGTATTAAAACAAAGGAGAGAAGATGTTAGTAGAATCAGATGACTTAGACTATAGGCTTATTGATAGTTCTTTTATGAGAGTCGAGGAGCATAGACCAGACTGGATAAAGTATGAGAAACTTTTCAATACAGAGGTTGACGAGAAAAAGAGAAAAAAAGCAAAAGGAAAAAAGAGAGCTGATAAAGTAGTGCCGATAGGGCATGATGTCATTAAGATTATTCGTTCTATTTTTACCACTTCTTTTCTAAGTAATAAGCTACCTATGCTCATAACAAAAGTAGGAGAGGAAGACGATGAGAGAGCAAGACAGCTTAGAGTAGCGTGTGAGCATTATTGGGAAGTGTCTGAACCCTATCTTGAAATAAGCAAAGCCTTTTTAAGTATGTTGATTTACCCTGTTGGTGTGGTCTCTCAATATTGGTGTCCTATGAAAGATAGACCTGTAATTAATCAAGAGAATATAGTAGATTTGGCTTTTGACCCTTCAGCCACCAATCCCTCTGATGTTCAGTACGTTTGTTACAGGTACAGAAAAACAGCACGTGAGCTTTACTCTAAGATGAAGAAAGATAAACCACTTAAATACTCTCAGCGTTTCTATAATAAAGTAAGAGATATGACAGAGTTTTTCCCAACGTATGACCCAACGACGTTTGACCTTTTTAAACGTTATGAGATAGAAGAGATATATATACGTGTTAAAGATGGCTGGTTGTGTAAGAGCTACAGTAGAGAGATGGGATTACACTTACGAACGGTTAAGTTCAATGAACTTCCTTTCCAGTGGGGCTTTGCATTGGAACAGCTTAGTTCTAGTGATGAGACAAAAAGAGAAAAGCAGATAATGGCTTATGGAAAATCAGTTATAGCAAATATAGAGTTTCACATAAAAGAGATAAATGAGAGACGTTCACAGCACTCTGATGTTATTGAAAAACAGATTAATCCTGATGTTTTTTTAGGGCAAGGTGCAGAGATAAACCCTAAAAATTTAGATAAAGGACCAGGAACCAAGATACCCGTCGGAGATGTAAGTCAAATAAAAGAGAGAGCAGCACCACCGACCTTTGGACTACAGGACGATATAGCAATGCTGAAAAAAGATATTGAAACTACAGTAGGTGTCAACTCCATACTCCAAGGTGAAACAAATGCAAGTGATAGAAGAGGTTTGGGAGCGTTGGCGATGTTGAACTCTCAATCATCAACCCGTGTTGAGGAGATGATAACAATGGCTAATAATACGCTGTTCAATCATCTTATTAAAAACTTTGTGAAGTCGGTTTACCATAATGTAGATACAGAGACACTTTTAAAACTTGGTGTTACTGAACCGATGATAGGAAAGGACTTTAGAGAGAAAGATTTTGACCTTATGGTTAAAACAGATTTTGGAAGTGAAGCTAAAAATATGGAGCTATTCGCTGATATTATGCAGATAGTACAGCTACTTGGTCAGTTCCCTAATGCCTCTCAAGATGAGATAATGAAGATGGTTCGTGAAGCAGTTAGAGCCAAACTTGGTGATAAAAGTGAAGCGTTTAAACGAATATTTGAAGAGAAAGCACCTGTGGTTAACCCTTTAGAAAGTGGTGGGATTTGATGCTAACAAAAAAATTATTTTATTTGTTTACAATTTAAGATAATTAAAACTTTAAGGAGAGATAGATATGGCAGAAGAAAAATTTTCACTGGCTAACAGAAAACTTGGAAAAGTAAAGAGAGTTATCAAAGAGTCTGGAATGCTAGAACTTACCACAGGTGATAAAATACCACCTTTTCCAAATGTGGAAGTAGGCGATGAGATAGAATTAAAAGATAAGCGTTACCATGTAGTAGGTAAAGGTACTGCTGGTGCTGGAACAACGGGTAGCGATGATGAAGGTCAAGATATAGAAGCTCTTAAAAAAGAGAACAAAGC
The DNA here is from genome assembly GCA_033042655.1 of Cyathermia naticoides. Lineage (NCBI taxonomy): Eukaryota > Metazoa > Mollusca > Gastropoda > Neomphalida > Neomphalidae > Cyathermia > Cyathermia naticoides. Next base: position 8,939 of record JAUTWP010202006.1, on the reverse strand, counting down.
CTTAAAAACTAAACAAGCTAAACAAGATGCTCGACTAAAAGCCCTTGAAACCTCAATGGGTGAAAAAGGCGAGGGTGTAAAAAAAGTAGAAGGTGAGGGCGATGAAAAGTAAGCATTATGGAATGTTCTCATGGTTTCACCTGTTAATGTCATTTATGCTCTTTCATATTGTTGAGGATGAAGGTGGCGTGGGTGACATTGGAGACTTCATTATAGAAGATGAAGAGGAACAACCCAAAGACAAAAAAGAAGAGAATGAAGAGATACCAGATAAGCCCTCTCCTGAAGGTCAATCGGTCTTAGATGATGAGATAAAAGAGTTAAAAGCGTTCAAAGAAGAGATAGAGACTGAGAGAGCTACAACGGAAGCTGTTTCTGCTTTGGTTGTTAAATATCCTGATTTTGATGCAACAAAGATAGCTGGACATCTTTCAGCCATAGCTAAAGAGCATGGGGCTGAGGAAGCTGAAAAGTTTAATAATCCTCTTGGATGGGAAAATATTCACCTAACGAAATATCAAAAAGAGTCAAGTGATTCTCATTTTGATAGGGGTCGGGGTGAGACAAAAGAGCCTTTTGATTTTAAAAAAGGTTTTGAAAAAGCGTACGGTGGAGATAAACAATCCATTGAAAAATTATTAGAAAATAGTAAGGGGTAAGTATGGCAGATTTAATTTTAAATTCACAACAAGCATTAGCAGATGAAACAAGTTTTTATAATGTTATTCGTAAAACAGGTATGGGTTCAACTCCATTTTGGGATGCACTAAACAGAGGTGTACCTTTTAAAGGTTCTCCAAAAAAAGGGCATAGCTGGGCGTACACCCCACAACCAACTACAGGAGCAGATAATGCTTATGCAGAGGGTAGTAGACGTGCTGATGTTACTTCTTATCAAGATGTGACACTTAAAAATGAGTTACAGATTTTTAAGAAAACAAGTGGGATTACAGGTTCAGAAGCTGAAGCTTTTACAGTAGAGCAAGTTAAGAGAACTATTGGAGACCAGCAGAACGCAAACAGAAAACAGATTAGACTTGATGTTGAGAAAGCATTAATCTCTGGTGATGCACCTGTTAAAGCCAATGCTGTTGGAGATGTTAGAAAGATGGGTGGAGTACTCCACTATGTTCCTGCTTTGGGTATTTTTGATTTAGCTGGTGCTGCTCTTAGTATCAAACTTCATATTGATGAAGCGTTGAAGCTTATGTTCCTAAACGGACTGAGTGGTGAACATATTGTTCTTCAAGCTGGTGTTGATGCGTTCTCTACGCTTCAGTATATTTATTCTGATAAAAAGCAGTTAAAGAGTACAGAAACCACAGTGCATAATATTGTAACTAAGATTATTACAGCATGGTTTCCAAATGGTGTGGTACTTGAAGCAAATCCGAACTTTGCAGCGAATGAGATTAGAATATTTGCTCCTGATTTAATCAATCCTGTTCTTCTTAGACAGCATAAAAATAAATCTTGTTCAGACCCTGAATTGGATGTTGAAGTTACTGAGGATTTATTTGAGATGAGTCTCCAAATTCTTGACCCATTCGCAATGGTTCAGTTGAAAAATATAGGTTAGAAACATGACACTAAAAGAGTTAGGACAAAAAATAAAAACTGTAAACTTTCAAGGTATGGCTCATCTTAGAACAGAAGAGCTGGTCATCTATCAAGGGATGGCTTTTGATTGGATTATGAAACTTTGTGAACCTCTTAACCTTTTAGTGCCTTATCAAGATAACAATATTTATAGAAGTGTTGGTGATGGTTGGTTTTTAAAAAAACCGACCATTGCTAAAACAGATGATGAGTTTATAGATATAGATGAGCGTTTAGAGATGGCTTTTGTTTATATTGTCGTTTATTTTTTAGGTACAAATAGAACAGGACTTGAAAAACGTGGTGAAGCGTATAGATTGATTTTAGAATACTCCATAGATGTAGAGCAGATGGGTTATTCTAAAGCCAAAGAGGTATATGAAAAAGAGAGTTTCATAACAGCTGTTCGGTTTGACTGTTACGGAAAGTTTTATGAAGTTTCTTCTAATTTCATGGATACCCTCATCACCTGTACTCGATGTGGTAATGAGTGCATGAATAGTGCAGAGCAGAGACAGATAGAGATGTATAGAGAATATCTCAAGGGGAACGTGAGACCTCTCGATAGAGAAAAGATGATAGCCCTCGACAATGCACTTTTTACTTATTTGATGAATGATATAGAGAAGTTAAGCTCTTATACCAGCGATGAGCTAGAGAGTTTGACAACACGGTTTAATGAGTTGTGCAAACTTGAAGAGGGTGAAGCTGTTACAGCTGATGTGGTAGCTCTAAACAAGAGAATGGCTAACCCTGTGTGTTGTGAAGAAAAAACAAAGGTGTGTGTCGATGAGCGATAAAGTAGTGAATACAGCTGAGTTTGAGGCTTACTTTGATTTAGTTATAACAAAAACAATAAGCAGTGAATTATATACAAATGTTAAGAAGCAGTTTGAAGACCATTTGTTAGATGGTAAAGAGTATGTTCAAATAATTAACTCTTTAAATGCTAATGCACTTCAAGAGGCTAGACAAGCAGGAGCCAAAGCCATACAGTTAATAGCAGAGGAGAAAGCTTTAGATAAAAAGTTAGCAGCCGATGCAGAAGTAACAACGGCAAGAGCTGAACTGATAAAGCGTCAGAAAAATGGATTTGATGAGAATATGATAATTAAAGTTGCTGAACTATCTTCTAACGTTGTTGGAATGATGGAGTCAGGAGGAATAAATGCACCTGCTGAACTTTACGGAGAGATGATGTGTGCTATTAGGGAGTTGGCTTATGTTGCTAGAACACACTATAAAGATGATGCTGATTACCCAAAATGTGTGATTGTTCCTGCACCTGCACCTGCTGAAGAGTAGTTATGTCGTGTAATAACTCGACCATCTATGAGCAATGGAAAAATAAAAAACTTACTCAACTGAAAAAATCGAATGCTTTTAAAAATAAGTTTATAAAACTCTGGGAAGAGTATGGAACATTTAGAGAGATAGACGGTGAGCGTTATTTTAATGAGTATAAGATAGATGGTGGTGGTGATGGAGCTGTTAAGATGTCTAAATTGCTAGGTCAACCTGATTTGCATAATGAGATAGATGATAAGCATTTAAAATATGTAAAATTTTTTTTAAATTTTAATAACTTAATAAAGATAGATGATGAATATCTGAGTAAGTTTAAACTTGAGTATGTAGAGCATGTGAAGCTTGAAAGTTTCGATGCTCTATATTATGAGATAACTGAAGAGGAAGTAACAGAAAGTTATTTTTTAAAAAATATCTATGATGAAGAGCATAAAATAACAGGTAAAGAGCGTATAGAGGAGAATGAGTTTTTAGATGAATTAGCATGGGAGATAGCAGAGAGACGGAGAATGAGCTATTACCAGTCAATATTAAATAGAGTTCAATTTCCTCAGACTTATGATGAAGAGACAGGCTTGACCAGCAGGATAGATAAAATAGATTTTGATGAAGAGGTAACAGTAGAGCAGATAGAAGAGCTAATGAGTAGCCTTTATGATGGCTACATGTTAGATGATGTGGTGCTTGGAATCAGTAATGAGATACATTTTGTTCCTTCTTTATGGGACAAAGTTAAAGATCGTGCCGTGGCAGACAAGATAGGCATAGAGGTAATTGACCGATTACAAATCGTACCATTGTTTGTCGATGGTGGCTATATGATAAGTGTAAAAGCAGCGAAACGAATGAACGGTGTAGCTTTTTTAAAAATGATGTCAGAGATTCTTGATTTTCACAGCGACACAAAATCTAAATATAAATGGCGAAGAGCATTACTCTCTCTTGCTACATTTGCTATTGCAGCACTGCTTATCGCTACAGGTAATGTCTATGCAGGGTTATCCATGTTAGTAAGTTTTGCAGCGAATGTGACAGGCAATGAGACTTTAAAGATAATATCCTACGCAATGGCTATTTACTCTATAGCAACCAATCCAGAAAGTTTACTGAACTTGAGTTATGCAGAAGCAGCCGAGCTTGTAGTTAACGTTGCAGGACTCTACTACTCGATGAAAGCAGAGTTACTAACAACTAAAAAGGAAGATGTGGAAGATACTGATACTGCTACATATATGCTCTATACGATGCCTTACAATGTGTACGATGATATCTATTGCTATGACAAGTTAATCAGTGTTGATTCTGAAAGCTAACAAAAAAAATTAATATTTTTTTTATAATCTATATATATTAGAAAAAGGATTTGATGTGGATGTAAGCCAAAAAGTTTTGCAAAGTCTGTTAAAGAGATAGCAGAGAATCTAACAGCACTGCTAAGTGCAGGAGAATCTGCGAGAGAAGCTATTGATAAAATTGGCAAGATTGACCCTCTAATAACATCTTTAACTGACTCAACTTTCTTGTTGAGTCTTACAGTAGATGAAAGAGGGCATCTAATTGCAAAACAAGATAAAAGCACTTTCATTAAAGATATTTTTATCAGAGATGGAAGACTAAAAATAAACTACTAAGGAAAAATAATGACAGAACTTGATTTAGGACCAATTTTACCATTACACAAAGGAGAGTATTCAGCAGATGTTGCCTATGAAGTTTTAAACCGAGTAGAATACAACCTTGCTACCTACGAAGCAATAAAAGATGTTCCTTTAGGAACATCCATACAAGATACTTCTTTTTGGATAAAAATATTTGATTCTAAAACTATATCTAAAAAAGAACAAATAAGAGATGTTGGTACAAGTGTGGCAGCTGTAGACATGCACTTTGATGTACTTTTAGGATGTGGATGGAAAGTGGGAGAAATTGGGGGAGATGTTACTTATGCGAGTAGTCTAATTCCTAAAGGTGCCAGAACAGCAACCATAACTGCCAGCACAAAGCCAATCCCAAATCAACTTGTGGTTTATATTAGCGAAGGTTTTTACTATACCAATGTGGTAGAGACGGTAGAAAATGATACTGTAACATTTTTAGACCAATTTATAGGAGATGTGCTTCCATCAAATCTCTTTAACGGTTGGGTGAATAAAGCTCATTTGACGGATGTAGGGTATTACGCTTTGGCTGACTATTCGTTACGTGCAAGCATGGACAGTTGGAGCAGAGTCGACAGTTTTAATGTTAGAGGAGCTACAGAGCAACAATTTATAGATGAAACAAAATTTCCTGCAAACAACGTTGCTGGACAAAAACTAACTTCTGCCGATGCGAATACATATCATACTACGTACTTGCACATGAAAGTAGCAGGAGAGTACAAGATTCAGCTACATAGTGATAAAGGCTGTGAAATCTTTGTTCGGACAAAGGACAGTAACGGCGTTTCAATTATTTTAGCGACAGAAATTTTCACTAATAAATCTCTAAAAACAAAAAGTTTAACATTTCAAATTTTCAATGCGAATACAGATTACAGCATTTCTATAAAAGGGTTTGAAGGAGACATGATTGCTTCTCCTATTTACCTTTCGCGTAGACTGGAAGGGGGCATAGGAAATAAAGATGCAGGAGTAATAGTGACTCTAGGCGACTCTTGGGATGCGTTTGGGACAAGACAAAAAAGGTATGAAAAGACGCTACCGAATGTTACTGTCATTAATGCGGGCATAGGAGGAGACACCTCTTATGCCCTTGTAGCCAGAATGGCAGAAGCCCTGAAAGATAAGCCATCTTTTTGTCACATAATGGTCGGAACGAATGATGTCTACTCTGGAACAAGTTCAAATTTGTTTAATTGGCAAGTTAGTAAGATACTTACATATTGTAAAGAAAATGGAATCAAACCCATTTTATTTACCCCTTTTGTGGGGGACAATGAAGATTTGCAACGATTCCATCGTTCGAGAGAGTATGCCGTAAATTCATTGGCATGGAACAGTGTGCCGTACAGCGATCTATACGAATGGAACCGATTTAGTTTCTCTTTTCACCAAGAGCAATGGCAAGAGGATTTTTATCATTTTGGGAAAAAAGATAAAAGTTCAAAATTTGAGCTAAAAGATGTGATTTTCACGCACGCAGCAACAGTACATGAGCGTAACGGAATCATGCACACACCAACAGACGACAACACTATTATTATTGTTCCTACTGGACATAATAACGCACTAGATGCAGTCATTGACTCTCAGCTTGACAAATATATCTCTGTCTATTTTAAAAACGATAGTGACACTGCAAGATGGGTGCATGGTGTAGGATACGTGAAAGAAATTAAAAAAACATAAAAACATAAAAGGATAGAAACATGAAAAAGATAGTAATACTACTAATAGCTCTTATGGCTATAGCATTCACAGGATGTATAGAGCCTAAACACAGTGAAAGCAATAGCACTGTACAAGCAGAACAGCTACAAAACACTGTTCTAATACTAGAAGCTGGGTATTGTCTACTTAACCCTAAATCAGTTTTGTGTGACTCTATCTTCAATAGAGACACAACAGGTGCAGTTATAAGTAAACCACTTCCTAATGTGAAGTTCACCATAGAAGAGGTTGAAGATATTAACTTAACACATAAAAAGATATTGATTAAAATAGTAGGAGACAATAGTGAATAATAAAGCTGATATATTAAAAACGTTAATGACTTCTGCTACTGCTAAAGTGAGTGCGTTTGGTTGGGGAGTACTTATTTTATCTCTTATAAATCAAGATTCTATTTTAAAGTTAATTACAAAACTTATAGATGGAACAGAGTACTCGGAAGTGATTTATATAGCACTTAGCACACTAATAGCACTACTTACAAATTGGGGAGTAGTTGAGAAGCGTAGAGATGGAGATGACAAACCTCTTATTAAAGACAGGTAAGGGGTTTGTATGGAGAAAGCAGAGTTAAAGGCTCTAATAGATGATATTAGAGAGTTAAAAGAGTTAAGTAAAGAAGTTGTAGAGCTAATAAGAAACAATGCTGTTTTAGAAGAGAAATTTATATCTTCCAACGCAAAACATGATGAAGGAAGAAAAGTACTTCACAAGAGATTAGATGTATTTGTCAAGGTAGCTTTTTGGCTTGGTGGCACACTTTTTACGGGTATGGCTGGTGTTATTTTTGCACTGGTTCAGGAAATTTATGGCAAGGGGTAGAGATTTGAAAAACTATAGAGGAATCATCTTACACTGTTCAGCGTCTAGCTGGGGAACCGTGCTAGATATAGACAGTTGGCATAGACAGAGAGGCTTCAGTATGATTGGGTATCACTTTGTGATACTTAACGGCTCTTTGAGTCCTATTAAGCATTTAAATATGTTAGATGGAAGCATAGAGAGAGGGCGAGGACTAGAGAGTAGGAACGCTGCACACGCCCTAGGTTTTAACCGTACGCATATAGGTATCTGTTCTATATCTAATGGTACATACACCATTAAACAGATGAAAGCTCTGTTTGATTTAGTAGTAGAGCTGATGGAGCTTTATAACATTGAAGTAGAGGACGTGCTAGGACATAACGAAGTGAGTCCTAAGTCTTGCCCTTGCTTTGATGTAGAGATGTTACGTGATGCTCTTACTTATCAAGATAGAGATAGATTTGTTGCATATATGACAAATGAGAAGAAATTTAAAAAAGATATGCAATTTCCAATAATAGCAAAAGGATAAAAAATGGCTTTTAATTTAGATGCGTTGGGTTCAGTTCTTCAAGGTGCAGGTAGCATTTATGGGGCTTGGAATCAAAAGAAGATGGGCGATGAGATGCTGAGTATGCAAAAAGATTTTGTAAACGAAGAGAAAAAACGAAAAAAGAAGAGTCAGGCACGGCTTGACTATGCTACAGCGTCTGCTTATGGTCACAGAGATGATGATGCACGTTTACCTGTACAGTATTAAAAGGATAACTTATGGCTAATTGGTACAATGATAATCCACGCAACACCATTGATGCACGTCTTGCTTATGAGTCGGCAGGTGCGATGGGTAGAGGTATAAAAGATGTTGGTTCTGCTGTTTTTGGTTATGCGAAATTAAAGTATGGTAAAAAAAGAGATAAACAGAACGATACCAATCTTGCAAATGAAAACTCTACTAAAGTAAAAGTAGCAAATATAGATTATAACAAGTCTGTAGATACGGCAAATGTTAAAGGTGATGCTGATAAGTATGTGATCGATGGTAGAAAAGGTATTGCTAAGATAGACTATAACAAATCTATAGATACGGCAAAAATAGATTATAGTAAATCTGCTAATTCAGACCATAGCAGAGAGAAAGTAGCAAATACTCAAGCTAAAGCAAAAGTCACCTCTTCTTCTATATCTGCTAATGCCAGTAAATATAGTGCTAATGTCTCCTCTGCAAATAATAAGCGTACTACTTCCACTTCACGAGACAACTCAAAGGACAGTTCAAAGACTCAACGCTATGTTGCAGATAAAAACTTTGAAGGTAAGAAGATAAAAGCTAAACCGAAAAAGAAAACAGAGATCAATTGGAGAGTAGACTTGCTCAAAAAAGCCAAGACTCCAGAAGAGCGAGAGAAAATACTAAGCATGAAAGCCATAGGTGATGAGGAGATATAATGACCGTAAAAGAGATACTGGGTGATGACCTTGCTACCCTGCAAAGTGCAGGGTTAAGCCGTGAGGAGATAATCCAAGTGGCTAAGGCTAGAAAAAAGACCATAAAAGCAACACAGGGCAAACGAGAAGATGAAGCCTATAAAGAAACCCTCAAAAAAACTACCCCTGCTCAACTCAAAGAGCGATTTTCCCCACTTAACAAAGATGGTTCTACTCGAAAGATAGATAAGTCAGACCCTGCTTATGCTGGATGGAGACGTGACCAAATAAGACAGATACATGAAAGAGTAGATAAAAAAAATAAACATTCAAGTATCTATGATGGTGAGGGTCAAAGCTTTTTAGACATAGTAGAGAGAGGAGCTGTTACTACAGGTGCATAGATTT
>JAUTWP010201895.1:0-16366 GCA_033042655.1 Cyathermia naticoides | reverse complement strand
CTTTGGTTTATCTGTACTTTGAACTTATGTAATTTGCAGAAAGTTCATGTTTTTATATACACTCCATAATTATAATCATTGAAAGGAATTAAAACAACCGAAATAATACGGTTCTAATACCTTTAAGCAAATGTTTTTTTATTAAGAAAAACTTTGTTTTATCTGTACTTCATGATGTTATATACACTTTCCATAATTATAATCCTTGAAAGGAATTAACACAACCGAAAAAAAATATGTTTCTAGGAACTTTAAATATTTTTAATATAAATTTAAGTGTAAAAATTATTTATTCCTAATCTTATCCAATTTCAAAATTTAATATTTCTTTTTGTCTGCAGAGTTCAGATTTCTTATAAAAGATTTGTATATTTTTTTATTTGAAATGTTTTAGCTGCATTGTGGACATCACCACCAATCCATCAACATGACCAAAGCAGTCCAAACCATGATTTTACTGTCAACCCAGTGTTCATTAACAAGAATCCAAGGTACTTTCATGATACACATTGTACAAAATAAAGTTATGTTTGTTTAACAACATCCTAAAACATTGTTTAAACTTTTAATCAGCAGCTAAATTAGGTATTAAACATAAAGAGATAGTCAAGTAACCGTATGTTACCGATTTTTAAATTCGAGCCCTGCTGAGGTGTATGTACAGACTACAATCCATTAACTATCTTTTTATTAAAACTGCTGTGGATAAAAAAATTTCACTGTAATAATTTTCTTGATTTCAAGAATTAGCCTGTTATTTTTCTATCATTGGCATAATGGTCAAAGTTAGTCCCTTTAAAAATCTGGGATTTTGTTTTTGTATACTGAAACATATTTCATAATGTCACTATGTATACATTGTTTTATTTATAATGATTTTAAATTGTAGAAATCTAGAATGTCTTGGATTAGCAAAAAAGCGTGAAGGATGGCCCCTGCAGAACCCAAGGAAAGACTACTACAACAAGTACGTATTTTACTGGACAAATACAGGAGCCGGTGTATCCACATACAATATACTTAGTAACATACATAAACTAAACATACATATATGCGTGTGTGTGCACACATACTGATACATACATGCACACACACCACACACACTGATTCATACCTACCAGGACTTGAATTTAAGAATTTGTAACCCACAGCAATTTTGAAATTTTTTGGTCATGTGTGAAATGCTCACCGACGGCAATTTTGATTCAACCGACGGCTATTTGTAAAAACTTAACTTTTGCAACAAACAAACACAACAGCGCTAATTGGGTTTCATTTTCTAAATTTCTATAATGCTTAGGGATGCTTATTGGAGCAGGTCGCTTATTATGTAGAATACAGTAACTATTGTTATTAATTTAAGATGACCAAAGACTGTCAAATTTTGAAATGGATAAAAGTGTTTGCTTTTCTGTGCTTACCACCAATCTTAGTGTACTTTACTCCATGTATTATTTTTTAATTACTTTATTTTAGATATGGAATTTCTATATTTTATGAAAAGCATTCTGATTCCACTGAGGTAATTGTTATTTCTGATTTTGAATTCCAGAGTGATATTTAAGAAAAGTAATAGAAATACGTCCGCCTGGGTGGAACACTGGTCGGGTACTGTGGTGGTTTCTGCATCAACCAAGGAGTGGGCCATAAAGGAACATCTCTACAGGTATTATCTCCCTTGTTTTTCTATGTTAGTACAGTTTGTTTTATTTAACGATGCCACCAGAGCACATTGATTTTATCTTATCAGCAGTTATTGAACGTCATACATAATGGTTATTTTGACACATTTCTTTTAGAGAAAAAACACTGTCGTTCTGTGTTAAAATAAATGTTTATTGGTGATAATTGTATCATAGTTATACAGCCTTAAAAACTACTTTTGATAAAGGGGGCTAACCTATTCTTTCTATTTAATATTTGTACATTTATTCTTTTCATTATCTAAAATGGTGTAGGGTAAAATTAGTTTTTAAATCATACATACCTAGTAATTGTTTTTCACAGTTGTATAAGCATCACAGATATACATAATTGAAAAGATATTAATTGTGTGAATGTGTTTTGTTGTAGCACTCGAGATGTTAGTGCAGCTGAAAACATTGGGAGGATTTTGGCACGACGGTGTCAGGAATGTGGAATAACTCGAGTATTTCACGATGAAGCAGAAACAAGTGACGACTCAGAACGGGTGAGTTGTTATTATATTTAAAGGTGGCGTGTCTGTTTTCTATAGTTTATTATCTTTTACTAATGAAAAATACAAGCAAAAATACAGTTTTAATAAATTTGTGCGTCTTTTCTATCAAATAATATCGTCCACTATTAACATGCAATACTCAAATCGAGATGCCATTATTTCTATGACTTGACAATACAAAGGTCACTAGTTGTGCTATTTTTAGCTGCTGTTGCCTTAGTAGTCTTGTTTGCAGAGTTGTAGCCATTTTACTCCATAAAGAGACTATCATGTGATCTCATCATGAAAATTCCCCGTACATGCACAAATAAAAAAATCTAGCAGGTTGCTTCTGACAGCCATGAAACAATGCACTTTTCTCATGATCTAAATATAGTAGGCCTACAGCAGATCATTGAATCAGAAGTATGGAGCATGATTTTTTTATCATATTAAAATAATAACTCAAAGAATTTTAATTGTGTTCTTCGACATGATATTTCTTTAAATAAATCATGACTGTAAACAAAACAAAAACAATAAAAAATTAAAGTTCGGATTTGGAAACTTACAAGTGGCAACCGACTGCATTCACTCTTTAAGAGGAAAACATTAGCAAAACTTCCGTGTCCAAGCTTCCTGTCCACTGTCAACTCTTGCATAATGATAAGCTATTAAAATAAAAGATTTTCAACATTTCCTATTACGTGTTATGCTTTTCTAGTGCTTTTTCTTCTCTTACACACAGTAAAATGTTTCTCACTGCGTGCACAGACATGGAATTTGTTTACATACAGAGTTATCTCGAGTATAATAGAGTAACGTACCCTGGCAAGTAGGGCGTCTGGTAAAATGCGGACACTTTTTGTACTTTGCGATCTGATCATTTTGCAGCACCCATCAATGTCTAATTCAAGTCCCTATCATGATGATCTAAATAGGGATTTAATATTCCTATAAATAAATTATGTAAAATATTCTTCTATCACAATTTCAACATGATAAATATATAAATCAGCTACCCCTAAGGCTTGTTAAAGTGTCAGCATCTGGGTTTTTAATATTTAAAGGGGCAGTATCTGTTTAAAAAAATTAATCATTTAGAATATATTATCTTGTACGTTTGTTTGATGCGCACCACGCTCCATTCTGATGACGCAACGATTTGCTGTATCATAAATCTGCAAGAATTTACATACCGGCCTCCATGACCGAGTGGTTTTAGGCCCTAAGCCATCGGACTTGAGGCTGGATGGTACTGAGATCGTATCTCAGTTGAGGCATGATATTTTTAATCTCAAGGTATCCACTTACACCGATCAGTGGTTCCATAACTGGTTTGTACTATCCTGTCTATTGGAAAGTGTTGCTTATCGAAAACGAGTAGCCGCACTAGTTTGACGGTAGCGGGTTTCCTCCCTTCTACTAACATTAATATCTGTCCCGGACGCAGTGGGTGGTTTGGACCATAAACGGCACAAGGGATATGAGCTATAACAGCCTGGTTCTGAATGAAGACGTTAAACAACATGATCTGACCTGACCAGAATCTACATTTCACAATTAATAATTTAATTATTTTGTGGTATGTGCTGTCCTTTCTGTGGTAAAGTGCATAATATTATAAAAGATCCCTTGCTGCTTATCGGAAAGAGTAGCATATGTGGCACCAGCAGTTTTCTTCTAAAAATAATGTGTCAAAAATGACCATATGAATGACGTCTAATAGCTGATGATAAGATAAAAATCAATGTTCTCCAGTGGCGTCGTTAAACAAAACAAACTTTAGTTAAATAATTATTTCACCAGGTGTATTGTCTTCTATGTCTGGGTTGGATCTGTCATTTAAGATGGATAGGAATCATTGATAAACAGATTAAATTTGTAGTTCACTGCTATAGCCTACATCTAGACGGGGAAACTATATTATATTCCAGTGTAATTGATAATAGTGACCACACCAGCTACTGGAACCATTCTCTGGTGGGACTTCACATCGATAGACATAGCATAACTAAATAATGTTTTATCTTGCTCTTTTATTCAGTGAATAGTGAGCTGGATCGATGTTCTTTTATCTCAGGACATTCTAGCTACTAACAATTCGCTCAGTAGCTAGAATCTCCTGATATAAGACGTTCTTCAGAGAGCTGAGGTCAATCCTCTGAAAGGTCTAAAACAAACAAGACAACACAAGTGACTTTTCACATTTATTTCACATCTCTCTCGACATGGAGTTGAATGTGACATGGAGACATTAGTGATGACGTACAACACATAAAGCGTAACTTAATGCTAGTTAGCAAACTGTAGCACACTACAATGCCACACACCCACGTCACACGTCTGATAAGTGCAATGAACTTCAGAATTGTCCCCCACACTATAACAGAGCTGAACAAGATGTCATTCATTACCTGATGAAACAAGTAACTTGACAGGGACCCACTGCAGAAAACCACAATGTCAAACACACAAGTGTGATCAGCGTCAACCTTATTACACAGTAGTATAGCAGATCTGAATAAGATGTCATCTGATAAGACACACGAATTGATACAGCACACTGCAGCAAACCACAAGCCGGGCCATATGCACGAAGACTGTATACATTTAAATGCGTTTAACTCCATATACTTTACATGCAAAATATCCGCTGTTTAGGAGATAAACAAGGTTAAATGCGTTAAACGCTCTTCATGCATATGGCACCTGATCAGTTTCAAGTAGTAGTAGTAACTGTCAAGCACACCATGTCACAGGTCTGACCAGTATGCACTCTACTCTGCCCTATCATACCAGAACAAGGCATTGTGTGTACATATTCTGATAAAACACACAAGATCCCTTGTTCAAGACACTGTCCCTATCTATATAATAAAATAGTTCAACATAACCTATACGAATTCTGATCAAACCAGTGACATCTCTTGTTCAGGTAGCCTACATTGTACAGTATGACTGTCATTATCTCTAATAGAATATTACAAGAATTCTGATCAAACCAGTGACACCTCTTGTTCAGGTAGCCTACATTGTACAGTATGACTGTCATCGTCTTTAATAGAACACTACATTGTACAGTATGACTGTCCTCATCTGTAAGTGTAATAGAACTGTTCAACAGTACAATAATTCTGATCAAACCAGTGAGATCCTTTGTTCAAGATCTTGTCCCTATCTATAATAAAATAGTTCAACGTAACGTATACAGATTCTGACCAAACCAGCGTCATCTCTTGTTCAGCTACCCTGTACCTGTTACGACTGTCATCGTCTATAATAGAACAATTTGACGTATAAGAATTCTGATGAAACCAGTGAGATACCTTGCTCTACTGCCTTGTACCTATAAGTCATCTACAATACTAGTAGTGAAGCAACAATGCAAGGCTCACACACGCATATAGGCTTGTTGGGATAAGACCCAAAATGAATTTATAACAACAACCTCCTACGTTTCAGTATAGGGTAGCCAATCACAGATGCAACTTTTAACAACAGTAATTTAAATAGTCGGTAGCCATTTGTAAAGTAGCTGCCAAAGTTGTGAAATTCACGTCATCTGGTTAAGGTTCTGTCATGGACAATGTCCAACTAGTAAACGAGTAAGTCACATTAACTTATATTACTCCGACCAGTATAATATAACCAGTATCACAGTTTATGAGATTCGCACGTTTACATTTGGGGAGGCTCAATCAAGAGGAATTAAAGGAGGTGTCATTAAATAAATGTTTATATTGTACTAGTATCATTCAGACGTTACATAATACTCTTATTCCACTTGTCATTAAAGGAAAAAATGTAGGCTATGATAGATATCCATCCAAATATCAATATGAGCTGCTCTCTATCAGATGATACTCGAGCCAATTTTGATATAAAGACAAGAACATAGTGACATTTGCTCCAAACATGGCCATTTCAAATTCAAAATTATAACACCACCTCGAGTTGCTCTTGATTGAGCTTCTTCTATTCAAACTTGTTTGATCAGAATAATTATACCCACAATCCACTCATATCCATTTTGAGACAAACACTTTGTATAAACATTCAAGTGCAGAATAAAATATCTAAGAAAATAAAAAGTTATTACTAAGAAAAACATGAAGAAACAATGAACATGACTAGTAAAACATCAAAACTGACGGAGAGAAATTCATGATTAATCTTGAAAGTAAAACGTAATATAGAAATAATATATAAAATTTCATAAAATTCAAACTAGATGAAGATAATAACAAAGAGAATATGACCCATGTATCTGTACCTCAGTAACAATATTGCAAACACAGGTGTTTTAGATACACATAAATGTACATTGTACAGGTTTAACTTAGAACTTTTAAAATGGTTATTGTCAGTGGTGGACTGGCCCATGGGGATTCCAAAAATGTCCTGGTAGGCCCCAAATTGATGGACTATATTATTTTTGGGTCAAGTCATTAACGTCTACGTTCAGGAGCAGGCTGTTATAGCAGATACGTCTCCCGGCCACAGTTTATGGTTTAATCCATCCATTTTTTAGGATTGTGGGTCCTTTTGTACCCCACGAATGGGCCCTTTTACAATTTGCCAGGTAGACATTTTAGACCCAGTCCACCTCTGATTATTGTAGAACACATATGTTACAAATCTATACATAATGATACAAAGATATTTTAAATGCAATATTAATACCATCCTTATCATAGACTTTAAAATAAAGTCAATTTCCAATTGGTTAACATATTCTCAATGTAGGATACTGACTTTTTTTCATACACCCACCATATCAAAAATACATTCCATGGAAAAATAGCCTATACTAAAGTATAATTTATTTTCAACAATAATAAAAACAAATACTATCTAAAATATTTGACCCAAAAAATAAAAAATAAACTTCTAAAGATCAACCACCCATAAATGAGTCATATTTTTATTAAAGGTAATACTATCTATATAATTTGAATTTTTTTTAAAGTTTAATCATTTTCAATAACACTGATCATGCATAGATTGTATATGTATAGTCTAAAGATATAGTTTATTTCTTCATTTAAAAAATCAGCCTACCTTGGAGACAATTATTACATTACTGAATTTATAAATGTCTAAGACAAAACTGTTTATCATTGGTTCAATGCACCCCATCATGCATTTTACAAAATTTCTCTATTATAATTACTAGTATTGTTTTTGCAGTGACCACCAATTGGAATAAAAGAACTGGGTTAAATTTGAATGTTTTGGATGCTTTTAGTTTTAGACAAACAATTAATATTTTAGTTTAGGTTTAAAATGAAGAATTATGTATTAAATCTGCTTATTTGACTTGCATTATTTAAGATAAATCATAGATTACTATTAAGTGATAAACAATATCAAAACTGAATTAAACATCTAGTTGCGTGTCTTGCATTATTTAATGTGAAGCAATCTACTTACCACATGACAGAGAAATGGAAAACAGATCTTCTTTGGCATTCATATTAAGTAGCACTACGTTACACAGAAAGAAATGAAACAAGGTGAATGAATATAACAGTTTAACGTACCAAAGAAAACTTGAGTTAAATCTCAAGACTTATATTTATAACCCATTAATTTTATTGATTAATGAATATAAAAATCATTTGAACAAACTGAATCCGGACATTTATATTTATAATTAATACATTGGTTAATTAATATAACAATCATTTGAACAAACTGAAGAAGACAAGCTAATTCTGAACACTTACATTTGTAATCAATATATTTATTAATTAATATAAAAGTAAATTTTGGGGATTAGAATTTGCTATATATGGCTGTGTAGGGCTGGGGGAGGAATGACTGTGGAAAATGTACAAGGTGGGATTGTCCAGGGGTGAAATGACTGGGAGTCCTGAACACTTATATTTATAATCAATAAATTGATTAATGAATATAATGGGCATACGAACAAACACAAAGAAGACTTGAGTTAAATTGGAACACTTACGAACATCAATTGATTCTCTATCACTGGTCATGTCATATCTGTCAACAACAACATGATGTTAAGTCAGTGTTTTACCTCAGCAAAATCAAGTTTTGATTATCATGGTTTGTAAGAAAAGATGTGACTAACTAGTGGCGGATTTAGGGGGGTGGGGCAGGGAACCCCTAAATTTTGTGATTTTTCTATTTTTTATATTGTAAATATTTTCGGGAACGTTTGGGGCCCCTAAGCTTGTCATTGGCCCCCCCTAAATGGAATTTCTGGATCCGCCACTGCTAACAGAAATTGTTTTCACCTGTCAGCAAGGAACACAGATCAGAGACATGGCTCTGTACTTATAAAACTAAAGATGCTGTGACTGAAAACTCAAACTATGATTTAACCTCTTTAACATAATGTTATTTATTTACATAACATCACAATGCTGAGACTTTTGACTGACTAAAAATGTTGTAAGTACAGGCCATGAATACAGAATGGTAAAACTCAAGAAAATACAAATCACATCTGTGAAAGGCAATCACATTCATTTACATTTAGATCCTACAGTTAACATGGTTAAACAATTGATGTAGTCCACAAGGTGAATGAATTTTAGAATAGTAGAAAGTATCATTTGTCTTGGTAAAAGGAAAACATTTTGCATTTTTGGTTGAGCATAATGACTTGTCTGTAGCACTGCTCAGATCAGGGAATACACAAACACAACACACAAATGCACATGTAAATCAGATATGACTAGTAAATAGTGACAACAAAATTCTAATACAAAAATGAAAATATAAAACAGTTGTAAACATAAAAATATTTTAAAATAAAAGGTTTTATGATGGAAATTTCCAGTAAACTTGACAATGTTGCACCAATGACTAGAATAATGTAATACTCTAACTTTCAGACCATGAAATTATGATCATTTTGCAATGACCATTTTGTAGGAATATTAATATAGTAAATATTCAACAATGATAAAAATGCCATCCCTAATCAGTTTTGCAACATCGTTTTATGCTATCATTAAATACTGCTGCAAACTTCAATGGCTTGACTTTACTGTAACAGATGTAAAGTGATGACAATACGATGTCTCAGTCACCAGAACAAGGTTAGATCTAATAATCTGACTTTATTGATGGAATGTGACAATAACAAGATAATAAATGCTGTATGACAGATGCTACTTATGAAGCAGAATTACACCTGCTAACATCCATGCTATAATTTTCAGAACATCATTATATATACTCCTATGCAAACAACACAAACATTTTATCTAGGATCATGATTTTGTTATTTTGATTATAAAATAAATAAAAGTTTATAAACGTTTAACAAACGTCCACACTACAGGTGAGTAAAACAAGATTAATTTTCAGCTGATTAATTTTGAGGTACAAGGGAGATAATAATTTGAAGAGCTGATCAGTTTCATTAAGATTGATCAATGTCAGAGCTAATGTTACTGGTATGTACAATGTGCATAGAATTGTATAGAATCATACTTGTATGGAGTATACACAAGCACATGCTTGTGAAGAATCTTAATGTAATTATGGTAAGTAGACACATGTTTGTTATTGGAATGGAGTAGAATTGTATGTACACTACAGAATATTATTACAATGGAGTAGACATTTTTATAGAATGTTATTGGAATGGAGTGTACACATGTTTGTTATTGGAATGGAGTAAACAAGTTTGTACAGAATGTTATTGGAATGAAATATTATTGGAATGGAGTATATTTGTATAGAATGATTTCGACATCATTATATGTAATGAATAATTTATACACTATTCTTTAAATGTTGACCAATTGTTGCTGAATTTACAAATGGCTACAGCTAATTAAGAGGGAACATCATGTTAACATAAAACCAAATCTAAAATATAACAATTTTGTATTGTTATTTAAAACAAAAATAATTCTCCAAATAAATGCCATAGCCACATATAAACAATATGTTAACCTATTTGTAAACATTATGGTCTGAATTTACGAGCCTGTTTTTGTTAAACGCAAGTGCTTAAACATTATAAATGTGTGTAGTTACACATGTGTACGAGAAAAACAGGCTTCATAAATTCATCCTTATATACCATACACATTAATCATACTAAGTAGTCTAAACAATATTTAGAACAAACTGTAAACAGATATATAAATAATTACACAGTAATTAAAAAAACAAATTGCTACAAGATCAAATACTGACATCAAAGCATTGCTTTGTAAAAACTAAATAAAAAAAAGACTAGCACTTGATTGCACCATTTTCATTTTAATACGAGCGCTGCTCATATTTGAGATAGAGACAAAATTGTCCAGCACATAAAAAATGTACAGCCAAATATAAATAACATTTTAAATAAAAAAAACTACTACAGGACTGATAAAGGAAATCTGAAAAACAGGTAGGGGAACAATAGTGGCTGCCCCTTAAATGTACTGAAAACTATTAGTTTCACATTCATATACATTGCAGATTTGTTTAAATCAGTGAGTTTTGAACAACAAATCAGTCAGGGTCTCATCCAGTAATTTTGTGTGAATTACATCATGCATATCAATAAAAACATTCATGTCATTTAAAACAATGCATGTAATTATCATGAATCATACATACTTAAAAATATTTTATAAATACAAGTACTGGTATGGTATGACATTATAATTGATGTCAGGTCTCATCTGGAAATGTTTTAATTGAATTTTGTTATGTTAAAACCAACAATTCTGTACACGCAATTTTGCTATCATGTATCATACATACTTAAAATATTTAATAAACAAAAGTTTGACATTATAATTGATGTCAGGTATCATCTGGAAATGTTGTAATTGAATTTTATGTTCAAACCAACGATTCCGGTAGCACTGTGGTTAAATGTGTTCGTACATGTAATTTTGATATCAGCCTGTTATTTGTCAACAATGTTAAAAGAGACTTAATATGAATGATTTAAATGTATGAATGATAATAGTAATTCAATGCCATTAACTGTAAGAAACACGTAGAAATACACAAACTGTTATAATTAGTGATGTCGAGGGGTTAGTGCCAGAACCACTTAACTCACATTTTCACAAAATATTGGAAATGTGAGTTTATTACTTTTTAAGTTATGCTACAAAATCTAAACAACTCATCTTTTTTACAGGCTTTTAGTGTGAACCACAATCAATTAATGTTCCTACTGTCTTTAAGCACTCAGAAATCTGGTTAAGTCATTCAGTAACTAAACCCTCGATGTATTTCTCAAAATGCCTGCTACACTTTTCCTTTGTTGAGTGTTCATGAAATCTAAACAAAATAACTAGTAGCAGACTGGAAAAGAAAGCAGTGGCGGATCTAGGCCTTTTTTCCCGGGCCCCCCACCCTATATTTTGCGATTTTTCTATTTTTTTTTACGTTGTAAATATTTTCGGGAACGTTTGTGTCACTTAGTCTTGTCATTGGGGGCCCCTAAATGGAATTTCTGGATCCGCCACTGGAAAGCTAAAAGTGACTAGCGTCTAACTACACACGTATTACAGGCACTATGAGATACACCTGAATAAATAAGAGTAGAGAATATGAGACAACACACAACATGTTCAGTGGTTAGTTAATAGCATAACAAGAACAATGATAACAGTAACACATTGTCATCTCTCAGAATAACTCTGTAATATTGCTACAGTAAATAATACCATTAGAAGACTAGTCCACACCACCTGCTTTCTACAATCTCCGACTACAAGATGTACACACAGCCTGATGATGTCATCTTCTCTGCACCACAAACATTGATGATGCAATGCTCTTGACCACACAGTTCAATGATGTCACGTTTTCTTGCTTGGAAGTGATGATGCAGACTTGGATTTCTTCATTTCGTCTTGTCCTCTGTCGACCCTCTTGTTTTTGTGTTTGTATTGCTTGAGTCTGTTCTGCATTTGATACTGTAACACGTCCTGCATGTTTTCCTGTCAACATAAACACACATAAATAAAATATAGTTTTAACACATAGTTCAAGAGGTAGAGGGCCGAAATTACGAAGCCTGTTTTGGTTAAATGCGCACGTTTAAGCATTGTAAATGTATGTAAGAGAAAAACATGCTTGTGTTAAAATATAGTTTTAACACGTAGTTCAAGAGGTAGAGGGCCGAAATTACGAAGCCTATTTTGGTTAAATGCACGTTTAAGCATTGAAAATGTATGTAGTTACACGCGTGTAAGAGAAAAACACACTTTGTAATTTCGGCCCAAAGTGTCTGCTTGTTAAGTGGTTGGTCATCAAATAAATCTTTTTCAGTGGATCAATTTGTATTTGGGTTATATTTTGTTCGAATCAATGGTCCACAACTGAATCATCACTCAAAGCCTGTGATATGTGCTGTCATGTCTGTGGTAAAGGGCATAATTATATAAGACCCCTTACTACGTAGCACCAGCTGGTTTCCTCTGGAGACAATGAGTTGCAAATACCATACATTTAACACCTAATAACTGTAGACTGGCTGGCAATAATCTATCCCTTTCACCACAAGGCAGTAGAGCGGCTTGTGACACCTGTTTATATTAGCCGCCAAGTGACATGTTATTATAATTAGGTGAACTCTCTCCCATTACCTTAATACACGTGTCTCTATGTTTCTCGAAATGTGTAGTTTATATCCAAAATTACCAGTGGATTATTTAGTTTAAGCCATTAACCAACATAATAATTAATCTTCAATATAAACTCAGTGTACAGGGAATTATAGTGCTGTATAACTTAGTGGTGAAAGAGTTAAATTAACATTGCTTTCTTTTCAATGTGTTGTAATATAGTTTGTATTAATATCTGTGTAGACCATTTTAAGTTTGGTCAATGTTGGCATCACATTTTCTACTGATGTGTTGTATTACAAACTGACCTGCCACTTGTGTATCTGTTCCGACTTGCCGTCAGGTGTCTGCTGCTGCATTGAGCCGACAACCTGCGAGTTGAGCATCATCAAATCCTGCTTCGCTCGCGCCAGTTCCATCTCAAACTGCTGACCTCTGTATAGAACAACAACAAGAACAAAATGTATAGGTTACATGCAGAGAACAAGATGAAGATCAAACTGATAACAACAGCAAGAACAAAATGAATCAGTTACATTCAGAGAACTTCAAACTGATGACCTCTGTACAGCGAGAACACAACCAGTTATGTATCTGAAGTGGTCAGACAAAGCTATCAGCAACAGCTGACGTGGAAATGATGGGTGTGTGGCACAGATGTCCACAAGAGACAAGTAACCATCACAGTTAGAGAGACGGGAATTGGAATGTGGAGATGGACAGCAAAAGTAGTTGAAAGATAAGAGCTGTCAGAATGGGAAAAATACAGGATGGAATTCAAAAGAGAAAAAGGAAAGGGGGCAGTGGGACAAAAAAGTATGGGACAGGTTTTATTTATGTTTATAATCTAATAGTTTCGATACAGTAATTTAATAATTCTTCAAATGCATTTACCTTTCTATGGCTGCATCGCGGTCACGTCGCGTCTGCGCGAGGATCTGGTCCTTGGCATGGTCAGCAAACCTTCCATTCAGCAGCTGATCTCTTTCTGACTGCAGCTGTACAAACTTATGCTGCTGTTGCTGTAACTGTAACAAAAACATGACATGACGTGATCAACATCCTTCAGTGAAATACACTGTGACAGTTTGATGTTTAAAAAAAGTCTAATAAATTATTGTAAAAAAATTAATTTAATTACACTACTTAAACACATTCATTTTTATCTTATAATCAACTATATGACATCATACATATGGTAATTTTGACATATTTCTTTAGAGGAAACCCACTGCTGCCACATATGCTACTCTTTCCAATAAGCAGCAATGGATTTTTTATATGCACTTTACTATACAGGATAGCATATACCAGGCCCTTTGACAAACCAGTTGTGGAACAATGGTTGGAATGGAAAATAGCTCAAACGGCAAATCGGTCTACTGAGACTGATTGATCCAATGACAGACCGCTTCATAGGTGGAAACACTACTGAATGAGCTACATCCCGCTCCTTCGAATATTGTAACAAATAATAACTACCGTACATAAAAACCTAACTAGCTTCATCACTAAAAGGTATATGCAGATATTTCAAACATGATTTGAACCAGATGTCTAAAGATTAACAACTATGATTATTCCAATTAAAGTAAGTAGTACTTGTAGTCAATACTCCTCAGCAGAAAATGAACAATATTTATATACCATTATGCATGCAATTGCAGCTATAAAGAAATCCAGCTATAAACAAACACACAGTGACAGAAAGAAACAAAGAGACATAACTCAACTTTTCCACAAAAAACACTGGCAAACATTTTAAATAAGTCAAATAAATAAAATCTGTAAACATGTCAAAGAAGTCAAATCTAAAACAAACTGTAAATATCTTCAAATGATGAATGAAACAAAAGAGACAAACATACAGGATGCCACAATACAACAGTGAATCAATAGGAATTCAATAAAGAAACTGATACACAACATACTAAACATCTGATTCATCATCAGGGTATAAAATGAATATGGTTAGCCAATCTCCATGTTATTAAGCTTATGTAAACATATGTTAACAACTAAGACCAGCCTGCCTAGCCTGGGGCTGATACATTTTCAGTTGAACTATTAAGTAATTAAATAAATATATAACATAAGAATTATGGTACATATTACTTTGGCTTATTACCTAAATGTCTTAACTTTGATAGACTAGTGATGTGATGTCTATAATTTCAGTTTAGCATCACTGTGTATACATCATGGAATTGAATTTTCATATACCGTAAATGCAAAAATATTGTGGCTATAATTTTACAATTTTGCAGGGAATTATTTTCTGATTTATCTGATTAGGTAACCCAATGATGTAACTGAACAATAGGTGGTAAAAACCACGTCAAGCGACTTTGGGTTTCCTGACATTTTGAAATATTGTCCTATGGAAAGTGTGATAACATAAGACAAATTTTAAGTTTGTTCTATAAAACAATGTCAAAATCCACAACAGAAACATCAAAGTAAAAACTGTGCACAGAACTACATGTATGCAATCTCACCTCGGCGTACGCCATCTGTAAAACAAGTCAAATTTGTGTATGCATCGCAGTACATACCAAGTGCAAGTAATACAGTGAAACCCATCTAAACCGGACACCCATGGACCAAGTAAAATGTCCAGTTTTCAGAGGTATCTGGTTTTCAGGGGTTAGATTTATAGTAAATGGACACATTGGGACAGAATTATTTGTCTGATTTAGATGGGATTTTGAATAGTTTATAGGAGGTCTGGTTTAGAGAGGTTTCACTGTACAAGATAAATTTTACAAATATGTATAATTGTTTCTCAATTATTTTGAATAAAATGATCAATATAAATATTTAATATTCTTCTTACTTACTGTGATATCTTGTCAATCAAATTTCATATCAAACAAAACAAGTCTATAAACTATAAAGTTCAGCTGACAGACAAACAGGTATGAATTGTGGATTTGTTAATGAACAACATTCCAGACACATCCTTCTTCAGGGATTAATGTACCATACAATCTGGAGCTGGTCAAAGGCCCCATTCTCCTTCAAAAATTCTTTCATTTGATACCATATTCCCAAAATTCATTAGAAACAATTTTCCAATTTTACTTTTACCAATAATGTTTTCCAATTTTATGAAAAAGAGACCCTGATTTTTAGATAGGACTGGACATGAATTTTTTTTTAACGTGCATACATCACTAAATAAGTGTTCAAACATGCCCCTCCTGGGCACGGTGTCTGACAATGCTGGACACCCTTCCCAGGATGTGAATAGAGATTAATCCCTGTTCTTATGTAGCCAGCTACCAGTGTAGAGAACATTCCTGTCCCATAAACGGTGAATGGATAAAATCATAAACTGCGCCCGGGGAAAGGCATCTGCTATAAAAGCCTGGCTCTGAATGTAGACGTTAAACACTATGACCTGACCTGACTAGAGAATAAAGAACATACACTGCACCCGGGAGAGGCATTAGCTATAAAAGCCTGGCTCTGAATGTGGACGTTAAACACTATGACCTGACCTGACTAGAGAATAAATAACATAAACTGCACCCAGGAGAGACATCTACTATAAAAGCCTGGCTCTGAATGTGGACGTTAAACACTATGACATGACCTGTGTAGAGAATAAAGA
>JAUTWP010201894.1:0-39103 GCA_033042655.1 Cyathermia naticoides | reverse complement strand
GTTTCGGTGATACTTCAAGTAGGAAGTTATAAAGCAAGGAAAAAGAGAGTTTTTAAGATGGCTCCGATACACCATCATTTTGAACTCAAAGGGTGGGCTGAAAACAAGATAATCGTGAGATTTTGGATTATGGCTCTTATCTCAAATCTTTTAGCTCTCATCACTTTAAAGATACGATAATCATGACAATATTTGGCTACGGAAAAACGACTAAAGCGATAGTAGAGAAGTTTGGAAACTGTAAAGTTTACGATGACAAGTTTTCAGCCGTAACTTTTGACAAAAAAGGAAATGAATTTCTCCCACCTGCGATGTTTGACCCAAACAAAAGCAAACTAGAAGTAACAAGCCCAGGCATACCACCAAACAACCACCTCATACAACAAGCCCAAAACCTTAGAAGCGAGTACGACCTATTTGCTAAAATGATGCCCTATTCTATTTGGATAACAGGAACAAACGGAAAAACAACCACAACAAATATGCTCCAACACTTATTAGAAAAAAGAGGAAGCCAAGAGGGAGGAAATGTAGGAAATCCACTAGCTAAACTAGATATGGAAACTCCTATTTGGATACTAGAAACTAGCTCTTTTACACTGCACTATACAAACATAGCAACTCCAAACCTTTACATAGTCCTTCCTATCTCCCCTGACCATATAAGTTGGCATGGAAGTTTTGAAGAATATGAACAAGCCAAACTCAAACCGCTACAAACTATGAGAGAGGGTGAAGCTGTAATACTTCCTAAAAAGTACGAGGATTATCCAACTGATGCTTTTAAGATACTTTATGAAGATGCTGAGGATTTGGCAGAACATTTTGATATAGAGATAGAAAAGCTAAAGTTTAAAGAGCCATTTTTAACTGATGCCCTTTTAGCTCTAGGGGCGACTAAGATACTCTTTGATGAGGTTGATTATGAAAAGATAAACAGCTTTGAGATAGGCAAGTACAGAGTAGAAGAGTTTATAGACTCTCATGAAAGGCTATGGATAAACGACTCAAAAGCAACAAACCCAGATGCGACTATAGCAGCTCTAAAAAGCTACAAAGATAAAAAGATAAACCTCATACTTGGGGGCGATGACAAAGGTGCAGACTTAACGCCACTCTTTGAAATCTTAAAAAACCTCGATGTAAAAATCTTTGCAATAGGCAAAAACAGAGAGAAACTAAACACTTTATCAGAAAAATACAATCTAAAATGTGAAGTATGTGGAGAGTTAGAAACCACCGTAAAAAAGATGGCAAACACCGATAAAAACACCATCAACATACTATCTCCTGCCGCTGCAAGTTTAGACCAATTTGACTCTTATGCACAAAGAGGTGAACTTTTTTTCAAATTTATCAAAAATTTCAGTTAAGTTTTAAAAAAACTAGTTACAATATCACTTCAAATTCGTGGCTGGATAGCTCAGTCGGTAGAGCAGGTGACTGAAAATCACCGTGTCGGCGGTTCGATTCCGTCTCCCGCCACCATTTTGAAACCCCTAGATAATCCTCTTCAAAAAAATTTTGATATTATTTTTGTTTTTTATAGAAAATATTTTTCCACCCTATTTCCACCCTAACAACTCTATTCAAGTTTTTTAGATAAAAACCGATACTTAACAAGACAAGAATTTTATTTAAAAAGAAAGAAGCTATGAGTAAATTAACAAAAAAATTATATCAAAATGAAAAAAATGAAATTTTAATCAATCAAGCTATTGATTTATATTTATCAAAAGATGTAAATCAATTTATAAAATATTTAGAAGATATTTATTGCTTTCAACCTTTTATGTATAGAAATAGAAGATTTATAGACCATTATTCTTACAAAATAGGAATAAATTATATGGAAAAAACTATTGATTTTTTAAATGAATTTAAGAAAAAAAATGAAGTAATCATTGAAAAAAAGTTATTAGAAGCACTTCTGAAAAGTTACTACAACCACAAAGAAATTATAGATTATTCCAAACTAAAAGAATTTGAAAATAATTTTTATAATACACTAAAAAATGACGAATTAGAAAAATATACTTCTAATGATGTAAAAAATATTGCCTTGACTAAATATCAAGCCTATGTTGAGAACAAATATGTAATCCCTATACTAAAAACTTTTAAATATAACAATTACAGATGGAAAGATAATTTAAAAAAAGATAGATTTGATAAAAAACAATTGGAACTAAATTTTTACAATCACATTATTGAACGTTATTTTTCAAGAGCAATAACAAAATTTCAAAAAAAAGTAAATAAGAACATTGGCATCGAAAAAAGGGCTCAAGATAAAATAATAGATTATATTGAATCAATTCAGTTAGCTATGAGTTGTGATAATCTATCATCATATTCCAATGGATGCAAAAAATATATTCTACCTTACATCCAAAAAGATATATCTTCTAAGTATTATAAAACTTCATCTTTTGAAAATGCTATTATGAAATTTATGTACATAAAATATATTCTAATAGTTCAAAAAACACCATCATGTAAATATTATTTTAATCAATTTAAAAATAATAAAGATAATCAAATAACTATGAAAAAAATGAAAGAAAACTATCTCTTCTTTAGTATACTGCAAGTTGAGTGCAATGTAAGTGATCAAGAAATCAAATATATAATGTTAAAACTATTTAATCAGCACAAACCTAAATTTAATACATTTTCAAAAAATAAACTCAATCAAACAGAAATACATTCAGTAAAACATTTTAATCAAAGTAGGGTTTAATTCCCCGACCCTATGGGTCGTAATGAATAATATTTATCATGAGTTCATCATTGATAAATCTAAAACCTACTCATACCTCGTACCCTTGGGTCGAGGTAGTTGATTATTAGATTAACCCAAATTGCTAGTTAAGCAACAAATTTTGTTTATCTTCATCAAGCTTGATAAAATAATCAATACTATAGGCAAGAAGAAACAATTTAAGCTTTGTAAGGAAACCACCTATTGAGGTTGCTTTGATAACTTTACCAAATTTAGCCGTAATCACTGAAAAAGCTGTTTCAACACCTTTTCTAATTTTTCGTTTGGTAAAGTAATCAGGGTCATAGCCCATATTCTTTTTAAAAATTGGAGACAAGTTAATACCTATAGATTCAAGAAATATGGTTAATTGATTTGAAATATAACCTTTATCACCAATGGAAATAGAGTCTTTAGGCAAATGAGGTAGAACTTTATATGCTGCTTTTACATCATGCATAGAGCCTTCTGAAATATAAAAATATACTGGTTCTTTATTGGTTGTTACTACCATATGTACTTTAAAGCCATAAAAAAATCTACACTTTGATGCATTAAAACCTTTAAGCGTTGGCTCTTGCCATATACGACTTCGTTTCTCTCTAGTGATATTACACAATTCCACAGGAAAGGAATCTACAGAATAGATATTGCTTTGCTCTAACCTAATAAACAAATTACCTAACCACTTAAAAAGTTCCTCTATAACCTCTTCGAGTTGATTGAGCCTTCTTATGAATCTAGAATATTCAAGCATATTAAAAAATCTCATCACTTGAAAGTATTGATGGGTCTTTTGATAATTCCCATTAAAATCACTTACTGCTAGATAGCCTTCTAGTAATACCTCTGCATTTGTAACTTCTGCTCTTACATCATCTTTTATACCCATCGCCTTTAAATATGCATCTATTAGGCAATATACTGTTATAATTCTTCGCTCCATAAAATTGCTCCTAAGCTTTTTATGGAGTTCTATTCTTTTTTACCTTAGTTTTAACTAGCAATTTGGGTTAACTTACTCTATCTATGATAATTACTCTTACATATTGAGACTACGAGAGTAAAAAATAATCAAATTTCATAAATAAAATGAAAAAAAACACTTATTATTTTCTTAAAAATACAAAATATTGCAATAAATAAAAACACCCCCTTATTTTATATGATTTTTTACTTAAAATCTACCAATTTTAACTTTACTTTTAACCATCTCAATCTGTACAATTCTCTTATATTTAATAAGGATTAATAAACAGATGGATAAAAAAATTCTAATCAACATATTATATACCAAATATTCATCAATGCTACTTAGTAGAAAACAAGTAGCTGAGATTTTAGGCGTATCTATTTCAACAATAGATCGTATGAAAAATAATGGATATGGTATTGATTATATAAAGGTTGGAAAATCTAAAAATGCAAGTGTGAAATATCCTTTATTAAATATTGTGGAATATATTTGTTCGAACAATATAAAAGTTAATAGGTGAGTATTTTACTCTTAAATATAACTTAAATTAATAGGAGTTAAACATGGATATAGATAATTTTTATTTATATGATCAAACAGAACAAGCTGTTGTCGGTATAGACTTAGGAAGAGGTAGTATAAAAGTTTCTTACAAAGAAATCGAGTATGAGTTTCCATCAACCCTAAAATTTATCGGAACGGAAAATATGGGGCTACAAGAAGGTATAAAAAGTGATGTCTATAAATTTAATGATAAATTTTATACTGTAGGAGAGAGTGATGGCTATAATTCAATCAGCACCAAAGGAGATGATTTTATTTTTAAATATGCACCAATCTTTATTTTTCATGCATTGAAAATGCTTGATATAGATTTTAATGCTCCAATTAATATTGGTCTTGGATTGTCAAAATTAGATTGGATTAAACATAAAGATTTTATAACATTGGTTCAAAATATTGCTGTTAATAATGAACATATTCAATTTGAAAGCATTTCTGTACACCTACAGGGGCAAGGTATTTTTTGGGATCAATATGAAAAGAAAAGTATGAATGGAATATTATGTGTCATTGATATTGGATATCATTCACTTG
Organism: Cyathermia naticoides; assembly: GCA_033042655.1. Classification (NCBI taxonomy): domain Eukaryota; kingdom Metazoa; phylum Mollusca; class Gastropoda; order Neomphalida; family Neomphalidae; genus Cyathermia; species Cyathermia naticoides. The sequence goes on along the minus strand of JAUTWP010201894.1, from coordinate 34,265 downwards.
ACTTTCTTGTTTCAATTGATGGTACATATAGAGATAATTTATCATTTTCAGCAGAGAAAGGTGTTTTTTCTATTATATTTGCTTTACAAAAGTTCATTAATAGTACAACTGTTATCAATGCAACCGAAGAACAAGCAAAAAAAGCATTTTTAGATCAATATATTATTGTGTTTGGTACAAAAATAAATCTTAAAAAAGAAATAGAAGTTATAGTAAGTGAATATACCAATAATTTGATTGATTATATTATAGGTATGAAATCAAGTGTAATTTCACAAGCTACAGAGGTTATTCTTAGTGGAGGTGGGGCAAATTTATTTGTAAAAAGTCAACTCCCTTCAAATTTTAAAATAGGCAATAAGCAAACTAAATTTGCAAATGCTAGAGGCTATAGGATTCATTTAAAAAATCCTATAAGTAACTAAAATTTCCCTCGATTTTAAATCGAGGGAATTAATTACTAAAACTACTTTTACTTTTCTATCGAAAGCTATAGATACAATCAATACTTAGATTTATGATACACCCATTTTCTTCTTAATAGTTGTATAGAGTTCAACATACAATAAAAAAAATTTAAATATATTCTATGTTACAAAAAGTAACACTATGCAAATAAATTAAAATTTATTGTTATTTATTAAATCTATATTATTTATTAAATATACAAATTTATATTTAAAATAAATTAAGTATATTTAATATTATCTAATATAAATAATATTACTTAATAAAACTATATGAAATATTTCAAATATATTTAATAATTGATTAAGTTATGAGGGGTAAAATTCGATTAATAATCAAAAATTAAAGGGTTCATCATGTTGCATAAAAGAGTTAAGTTATCTGTTATCGTTGCTTCATTGTTAGCATCAACTTTTATAGGTTGTGGTAACGGAGGAGATAGTTTCCAAGAAGAGGATAGTCCAAAGGCTGAAAAGTTACAAACTAGTGGAAAAGTTTCTTCTGCAAAAGCTACAGTAAATAGAAATGTTGTAAAAACAGGGGATAGTGTTGATTTTACTGTTAAAAATGCATCTTCTGCTGATAGTTTTAGTTATGAATGGAAAGATGAAACAAATCGTATAGTATCAACAAAAAGTAATTTTAATGTAGCTTATGAAAAAAAGGGTATTCATAAAACCACGCTTACGGTATATGACAAATCTGGTAAGAGTTGTGTAAGTCAAGTAGCTGTAAAAGTTGTTGAAAAAAAAGATAAACAGACATCAAATAAAAAACCAATAGCAAAAATAGAAGTGTCAAAAAGTGAGATATCACAAGGGGAAGAGGTAACATTTAGTGCTGTAAGTAGTAGTGATAGTGATGGTACTATTGTAAAATACATGTGGAGAGATTGTTGTGGTGTACTTTTAAGTACTGAGTCTTCATTTACAAAAAAGTTTGATAAGTCAGGAAGTCAAAAAATTAGATTGACAGTAGTTGATGATAAAGGTGCTTGTTCATCGACAGTTGCTATAGTAGTCGTAAAAGCATCTCCAAATGATAAGCCAGTAGCAGAAGCAGGTGATGATCAAGTTGTACCTGAAGGAGCAACAGTAGTTTTTGATGCATCTGGTAGTAGTGATAGTGATGGAACTATCAAAAGCTATGAGTGGAGATTGAACGGTTGTATCATTAGCAATGAGGTAAAATTTGAAAAAAGTGATTTTGCCCCAGGAGAGTATGAGTTAGAACTTACAGTAAGAGATAATCTATGTTCAAGTGCAAAAGACAAAATAAAAATAACAGTAAATCCTAAAAATCAAGGAAATCAAAAACCAGTAGCAAAAGCAAAAGTAAACTATACATCAGCTCCAGAGGGGACTGAGATAGTTTTTGATGCATCACAAAGTAGTGACTATGAAGGTCAAATAGTAAGTTATGAGTGGAGAGACAAATATACAAAAACTCGTGCTGTAGGTGATTATGTCGTACTAAGTAGAGATAAAGTTTTTAAATCAAAAACACTTGCAGTTGGTAAACATGAGATAACATTGGTTGTAACAGATAGTGATGGTTTAGTTGCTGTAGATAATTTTGAGGTAATAATAGAAAATGTTTATGTAGAAAATATAGCACCTACTGTGATAATCAAAGCTGAAGGAGATTCTAAAGTTTTAAATGAACAAACATTAACTATAGAAGAAGGTACTACTATAACTCTTACAGGAGTTAATAGTTTTGATGAAGATGGAGAAATTGTAGCATACCAATGGGAAAATCAAGCACAAGAGACTATCGGTAATAAATCTACTTTAACACTATCAAATCTATCAGTGGGAACACATAAATACTGGCTTATGGTTAGTGATGGTATAGGTAGTGGAGTTATTGATGTTGATATCTTAGTTACTAAAAAAGAGATATCAGAAGAGAAAAAAGACACAATAAAACCAGTTATAACTCTAAAAGGAAGTGCAACTGTAAACTTAATAGTTGGAGATAGTTACACAGACGCAGGTGCAACGGCAAGTGATGATAAAGATGGTGTTATAACGACAAGAATAGTTAAAACAGGAAGTGTAAATACTGCAACTGCAGGAACTTATACTGTAAAGTACAATGTTTCTGATGATGCAGGCAATCATGCTGATGAGATAACAAGAACGGTTATAGTTAAAGAGAAAGAAAAACCAAATACTCCACCAGTAGCCAATAATCAAAGTGTTTCAACAAACCAAGATCAAGCTAAAGTTATTACATTGGTAGGAAGTGATACGGATAACGATACACTAACTTATAGAATAACAAAAAATCCATCACATGGATCAGTATCATTTACAGGAAATAAAGCTACTTATACACCAACGACAGGATATAGTGGAGCTGATAGTTTCCAGTTTAAAGCAAATGATACAAAAGCAGACTCACCATCAGCAACAGTAAGCATAACTGTAAATAAAAAAGAAGAGCCAAAAGATACTACAAAACCAGTCATAACTCTAAAAGGAAGTGCAACTGTTAGTTTAACAGTAGGTAGTAGTTACATTGAAGCTGGAGCAACAGCAAGTGATAATAAAGATGGAATTATAACATCAAGAATTGTTAAAACAGGAACTGTAAATACAGCAGTTGCAGGGACATATACCATAAAATACAATGTCAAAGATACAGCTGGTAACAGTGCATCTGAAGTGACAAGAAAAGTTATAGTAACTGCTATACCAAACAAAGCACCGACAGCAAATGCAGGAGCTGATAAAAGTGTAGAAGTAAATAAACCTGTATTGATTGTTGGTAGTGGAAGTGATAGTGATGGCTCTGTAGCAAGTTATAAATGGTCAGAGAACGGACAGACTATAAAAACTGCAGCGATGCTAAACTATACACCTTCAACAGTTGGAGTACATACTTTAACACTTACAGTAACAGATAATGATGGAGCTATATCTACAGATACTGTGAAGGTAACAGCTACAGCAGCACCTATACTAAACAAAGCGCCGACAGCAAATGCAGGAGCAGATAGAAGTGTAGAAGTAAATAAACCTGTATTGATTGTTGGTAGTGGAAGTGATAGTGATGGATCTATAACTAGATATAAATGGATAGAAAATGGGCAAGGTATAAGTATAGGAGCAACTCTAAACTATACACCATCAACAGTAGGAGAGCATATTTTGACATTTACAGTAACAGATGATGATGGAGCAACAGCTTCAGATACGGTAAAAGTAACAGCTACAGCAGCACAAGTAGTAGTAGATAATTATGCAAATTGGGTAGTTGCAAAAGATGGTTCTGTAAATGATGCGATATTAACATTTAATAGTGGATTATATAAGGGTGATATAGTGAAAATTTTAGTAGCACCATCAAGTCAAATTGGGGATACGCCTGCACAGTTTGATCAGGTATATGGTCTAATCAACCCAATGACTCCTAGTGACTATACTATTCTTAAACTAAACATGAGTTATGCAAATGGAACAAAAGTGGTAGTTCGTGTTTATGATGCAAGTGGAAATATCTTAGCAACTAGTAGTGAGTTAACATACACAAAAGAGCAAAATATCAATTTTGGTACATTGAGTTATTGATACATATAGGACTCTATAATCATTAGAGTCCTATATCCACCCCTTTTCTTTATATGCCAACTAAAAACTAAAAAGGATACTTCAGATGAAAAAATCAATAAAAACTTCACTACTATTAACACTATCCTTAGTTTTTTTAGGTTGTGGAAATCTTTTAGATGATGAAAAAGTTATACAACCTAAAAAAACAGAAGTAATAACAAAGCTTTTAAATACAAAGGCTAAAACAAGTCGTTCATTTACAACTTCAGAACAAGCAGATATAAGAGCGGAAGGGTTAAGTTACTTAAATACTCTTAGAACACAAGCTGGTATGACAACTTATGTTGCTCAATCAAACTTAAATGATGCAGCTTATAACCATGCACACTATCTTATGGTAAACAATACAGTAGGTCACTATGAGGTTAGTGGAAAATCAGGATTTACTGGAGCATGGGCATCAGATAGAGCAGTATATGAAGGATATCTACATAAAAATGTTGGAGAAAACTTATCTACTGGCAATCCTACAGTTAAAGACTCTATAGATGGATTGTTTTCAGCTATTTATCATAGGTTTGGTTTTTTAAGCTTTAGTTATAACGAGATAGGTATGGGTGCAGACTCTTCTTCATCACATGCTTATGGGAGTGCTTATAACTACAACATGGGTATCTCACAGTTGAGTATATTGTGTAAAAAATATACTGATGAAGGAGCAGGTAGTTATACTTATGGCGTATGTGCAGATACCACTATCGGTATCTTAACCAGCACATACAACAAAGCAAAAGCAGAAAATATAAATGCAAATCCAAACATAGTTGTTTGGCCATATGCTGGGCAGATGGATAGTGTTCCAGTGTTTTACGATGAAGACCCTGATCCACTACCAGAGTGTAGAGTGAGTGGTTACCCTATCAGCATACAGTTTAACAAACTTAAAAGTGGCTCTATAGATGTACAATCTTTTAAACTCTACAAAGAAGATACAGACGAAGAGATAACAGATACTAAGCTATTAGACCATAATACTGACCCAAATGGTAAATTTTCAGACAAACAGTTTGCCTTATTTCCTATGCAAAGACTGCCATGGGATACAAGATACAAGGTAAAAGTTACATACAAAGAAGATGGTACACAAAAACAGAAAGATTGGAGTTTTAAAACTCGCTCTTTAGATGAACCATACTATGAAGTAACAGCTGATGGTATGACATTTGATGTGAAAGAGTCTCAGGCATATTATTTTTATATACCACCAACTAACTGCAATGATACACTCTCAGGTGCTAGTTTTAATGGTGGTGTCTCTCTAGACTTTTTTGATAAAAATACTATAAAAGTAACGGTATCAAGAAGTAGTGGAACTTACAACATAAATCTCAACAATGGAAAAAGCCTCAAACTTCATGTATCAGATAGTGATAGTGCGATATATCCTGATGGACAACCCCAAACAAGAACGATAACCCTAGCGAAAAACTGGAACTTAGTAGGGATAAATGCAAATCTAACAATAGAAGAGTTAAAAGAACAACTAGGAGAAGAAAACCTCTTAGCAGTACAAGGAGCAGGAAAAGCATACAAAAAAACAAATCCAGTTTTTTTAAACAACCTAACATCTTTAGAAGAAGGAAAAGGTTACTGGATAAAACTGGCAAATGCAAAAACATTGGAGTACACACCAGTAACTTATACGGATAAAACTATCCAACTAAAATCAGGATGGAATCTCATAAATCCAAAAACAGAGTTAACACTGGAAAATGTAAAACAACAACTAGGAAATGATAACTTAGAAGTCATACAAGGAGCAGGAAAAACTTACAAAAAAAGTAATCCTACTTTTTTAAATACATTTAAAAAGTTTGAAGAGCCTTATGGGTATTGGATAAAAGTTGGTGTTGATAGTAGTTTGAGTTTTAATGAATAGGTTAGAAAATATGTAAAACTATATTGAAAATATTATTTAGTAAGAATATCGTTTTATTAGTTTTTTATCTGTAAATGTTGATGATATTTTAGTTGAAATAATTAAGAATACTTAAGAAGGAAAATTAAATGAAAAGACAAAAATCACTAATCTTAGTACTATTTATTGTAGTATTAAATATTCAAACAGCTTTTGCATCAACAGAAAATTTTATTCTATATCTTGCACTTGGTAAGATAGGAAAAGTAGGAGAATTGACATTTATTGAAAATGGAACAAAATCATTTTTAAATATGCAGTTATGTAATAATTCACTTACTATTAATAGGTATCTTTTTCTTCATACTTGTTATTTAGGAACAAGAAAAAATAGAGATAAATAAGGAAGTTATAAAAATGAAAAAAATATTTAAATTTTTGAGAGGAGTTATTATACTACTTCTAATGTCAAATAATCTTTTTGCAGAAAGTTGGACTGAAAACACACAATATCAACAAGCATACATTATAGTCAAAGGGAAAATTACGAAAAAAGCTACAAATATGATACTTGATAAAGCATCTAATATATCTATGAAACTTTCAAAAGATTTAGGTAAAACTTCTGAGCACCTTGCAAAAAAAGCATACAACACAACTAACAAAGTAGTTAAAAAAGGTCTTCATGAACAATCTATAAAATATAAAATATATCAATCTAATGCAAAAAAATATGCACAAAGCTTTAAACAAATAAAAACTCCTAAAAATTTAAAAAACTTTCTAAAGAGATTTGCACTTAAAAATCCTATAGGTATGATATTTGACCAAATTCTTTTCACACGAGAAATTAATAGGCAAAAAAAATTAATGAAAGATAAATATCCAAATTTAGACTTTAGTGAAATAAGCTTATTTTCTAATCCTTTAGATTGGTGGCAAGAGAATAATGGTCAGACAATACATAATATAATAAATGGGATATCTTTTGGTGCTACAGTTACAAATCCAATTTCATATGAACCAGAGGATTTAATGCCCACAACAAGCTCTTATTATCGAATTAAATGGTTAAAAGATATGGCTTCATTTTATGAATATGATCCAATCTTTTATGAGAAAGAAAATCCAAATGTTGCAAGTGGAATGTTGATATATTTAAAAATTTTAAATGACCTTGAACAAAACTATGGCTTTCGATCTAGACATACATTAAGCTGGGTTAAAGATTATGACATTGATATACAAACAAAAAAAGTCATAAAAACTGGGAATAGTCAAGCAGCCTCATTTTCAGAAGTAGGCTCAAGACAAAACTTTCAAGATGTTCCACATGGTAATCCTGCAATTTATTATATTGGAAAAGCAATTGCCCAAGGAATACCTATAAAGGGTACTACTCATAATACTTTTGAACCAAACAGTAATATCACAAATATTGAAGCTTTTGCATTAAGTATATATGGTTTTACCAAAGGTCATCCAGAAATATTAAGTGATGATTTTTTTAAAAATAAGCGTAAAAATTGGATAAAAGCTTATACAGAAACAAGTGCAATATCAAATCTCATGCCAGATGTTATAAAACAACATTTGCATGATGATATGACCAGAAAAACAATGGCAGAATTGCTATTTATGTTATTTCATCCAGAAATAAGAAAATTTATTTCCAATCGTTTTATTGATAAAAAAAACCTAAGTGAAGAAGAATTAGATGAAAATATAAATAAAAAGTTAGATTTTTTTAAATCAAAGGCAGGTAATCATAATCCAAGATGGCCTTATGAAGCATATGTACTTCATAAACTTGGAGTAGTAAATGGCAAAAATGTATGTACTGCTAATACAAAAGAATGTAATAGAAAAGACTTTGCAGGTAGTGACTTTATCACAAGAACAGAATTCTTAGTTATGTTAACAAATATTGTTGACTATAAATATTGTGGATTTAATGGATGTTCTGCTGAACTTATATGGAATAAAGAATGAAGGCTACAAAATGAAAAAAAATTTAATACTGTTAATAATCTTATTTTATACGACAATAGGAAATTCAGCCTCAGATTTTAGTTATCAATTTAAAAAAGATTTATCTATATCAGATTTATTATTTATCAATTCTATTGAGTCAAGTGAAAAATTTTTACATGCTTTAGAGGAGGAAGGATTTAATTTCTCAAAATTTAAAGCTATTGAAAAAAAAGAACTAATACAGCTTATTAAACTTAAAGGAATTACATTAAATAGAGAATCATTTTTATACAATAAACAATTTGCTAAAAAATATCAAGACAGTATAAAAAATCGTTATAATAATATTCAAATAATGTTAGATGAAGCACTTATAGAAAGTAATTCTCTAGCAAATTTAGAAATAACAGACTGGGCAGAACTTGCTTGGAATACAGCTTTTAATGCAGGATCAGCCGTTGCAGATGTAGTTGGTGTTGGGATGTCAGTTAAAGCTATCAAAGCTGCTAAGGCACTTAGAGCATCTAAACATATTAGAACTTTAAGAAAGATTCAAAAAGATTATCCTAGAATACAAAAATTCTTAAATATCATAGATAGTAAATTATTTGTTACATTTCAAGCTGTAGTCAATGCTAATTTTATTATTTCAAATGAAACAAGAAATAATATCAATAAAGATGAATCACTCAAACGACAATTAGAAAATTTAGGTATAGGTTTTTTAGGTAAGTTAGCTGGGTCAAAGCTTTCTGAAAATCAAATTGGATTTGTAGCTAATCTTATTACAAGTAAAACAACGGAAGCTGTCTTTGCTCTATTTACAGAATCAATCATTTCATTAACAAATAAAAGTAATTCAGAACTACTATCTAATGTTTTGAATATTTTTGAAGAATTCATCCCAGTCTATGGACCATTTAGGGCAGAATGGAAAATTGCATCTGAAATAGCAGGAAGAACAACAACTTCACCTAGAGCTATTAAAGCATGGAATGATTATCTTAAATATGAACATAAAATACAAAATGAAATTGACAAACTTATAGATAAAGATATATCAAATAGATTAGAAGCATTATTTGATTATGCAAGAAGTATGAATATAAAAACATTTCCTGATGTTAGTACAAATTATTGGGCTTCTACAGGTATTTTAAGTATGTCAGAAGCAGGTATTATAAAAGGATTTACAAAAGGTGAGTTTAGGGGATACTTCTTGCCAAAAGAATATGTATCTATAGGACAATTTCTAGGGATGGTTACACTCATAATGTTTCCAAATAAAAATTATGGTTTAGATGACAAAAATTATACTTTTTCAAAATATAGAAAATTTCTACAAAAGTATAATATCAATATAAATTTGAATGGGAAATTTTCAAATACTTATTTGAAAAAAAATGCAACAAGAGGATATATTGCAAAAGTAATTACTAATATTGCATATAAGAAAGAACAAGAAGGAAAAAGATTATATGTAATGTATACTGAAGATGGAGATTATGTAGGTGAAATTGATAAGTCAGAAAATATTACTTATAATCAAATAGAAACTTGTAAAAAACAAGGGTATAAAAATAACTGGGATGAATGCTCATCATATCTTAGGGCTTTAGGTGTTACCAAAACAATAGATTTTAGACCAACTCATAATATTACACGTGATGAAGTTTCTGTTATGCTATATCAGCTAATGAAACGGAAACTAAATATATCAGAAGGTAGTCCTACATATCTACAAATATTAAACTATAGAAAAGGAAATTAATATGAAAACAAATAACTTAATAATAAAACTACTCTTATTTCTAGGACTTTCAGTAATTGTAAATGCTGGAACTACGCAGATAATCCCTGCTACTGTAAAAGTTGGAGAACCTTATGTTGTAAAATATAAAACAACTCTAGCTGTAGATAAAGAATATGTTATCAAAGTTTATGATGGGTTAAACTATTATCTTCTTAAGCATAGTTCTGATAGAAAAGAATGGTATGATGTATTTTATACTTATAATCCCGGCATCAAAACTTATAAAGTTGGTTTTTACAAAGTATTGGACAATAATTATCATAAATATATAGGAGAAGTTGGCTCAAAATCAATAAAAATAACAAAAGAGAAGATACCATCTGTACCAACATTAAAAAGTCCTTCAAATGAATCATTTTTAACTGATACAACACCTACTTTATCATGGTATAGTGCAACTAATGCAGGAGATTATGGTATTAGAATTATGGATCTTGAAACAAAACAGTATCTTGTTTCTAAAGACAATGTACATAATACATCATATACAACACCAACATTGACTCCTGGTCACAAATATTTGTGGGAAGTTAGATCATTTAATGTTGCTAATACAAAAGAGAGTGCATATAGTTCTCCTAGGTACTTTACTATTAAAAAAATAGAAACTGAAGTCGATTTAACTACTATAATCTCATATTTAAATAATGATAAGTTAATCAAAAGAATGAAGCTTTCAGATAATCTAAATAGTGAATTATCAAGAGCAGAAGCCATAATATTGATAGATAAAATGTTGATTTTAAATGGCTCATCAGAAAAAGATATGTCTTTATATATAAAACCATTTCCAGATACTCCATATAATGCTGAGTATATACCTTCATTAATGCGATTATCATATTATAAAAGCTCAAACTATGGAATAACCCCTATCAATAAATACAATAGCCTATTTAATCCTATGAGACATATGACTAGGCAAGAGTTTTTGGCAATTGTCATGAATGCTTTTGATATACCAAAACATTCATATGATTTAAGTAATTATGATCAATCAGGAATGGCTTCTTGGGCTAAGGTTCAGAAATATTTCGAAACGGCAGTATATTATAAACTTATAAATGGAAGTAATCCAGAAAAAGAGGGTGGAAAAAGAAAATTAAATCCTAGTCAAAAAATATCAATATCTGAAGCATTAGTAATATTATCAAACATACACACCCATACGGAGTTAAAAAATCGTAAATATATAACAGCTAATTTTGAAACTTCAGATAGCATAAAATTAACAAAACTTTATACAAAAAGTATAGGTTATGAATATGAGCCGATGTATTATAAACCAGAGTTACAACATATTAAAATAGATGAAATAGATAAAGTATCAAAAACAGATGAAGAAGGCAAACAATATATACTTTTAAGTGTAAATTTAGTAGCACCATTAGATACTTCTAGTGGTACTAAAGAGTACTATTGGTGGAAAGCAGATAATGGTTACTTTAAAAAAGAACCAAACATTCATAGTTTTAAACAAGTTCGTTTTTATCCTGCTAGCTCGAACCCAAATACAGATTATAAAATATTTGTCAATGGTGGTGATAATTTAGGATTTGTAGATCATAAATTAATCACTATAGAAAATAATATATTTGAATATCCAGAAGATTTAAAATCTGTTAAAGATGGTGAAATATCTTTTAGTGGATTAGATAATATTTCATATGATTCTTATTTACAAAGTAATCGCGTATTTAATATAAATTTATCTCAAGTTACAGTTAAGAAAAATAATTTAAATCTTGAAATTGATCATGTTAAAATAGAGATAAACGATATTTTAGTATATAGCAGTACTCCCATAGATAAAAAAGTAGCATTTATAGTTCCTGACCTTTCTGAGTTATATGGTGATAATGTTCAAATAAAAGTAACTGTTCAATCACAAAAAGTTAAAAAAACAAAAGTTTTTTCAAAAAAATATATACCTATTTTTTCAATCAAAGGTATTCTCTATAATGCCAATGAGAGTGATAATATTGATTATATTACGATAGGAGGACACAAAGTTTATCTAGATGAAAATGATGAATTTTACTACCAACTTTCAAATACATCTCCGATTACAAATCTACAAATCAAGGTACAAGGTAGTGCTAAAAATAAATTTAATGATACTAATATTGACTTGACTTATGAAAATCCATCTAAGCGTATATTTTTAATTGGTTACGATACAACCATTCCAGTTATAACAGATACGGATAACGATGGCTATGCTGACGATCAAGATGCATTTCCAAATGATCCAAACGAGTGGGTAGATAGTGATAATGATGGAACAGGAGACAATGCAGACCAAGATGATGACAACGATGGTATATCTGATATTTATGAAACTACCAATGGATTAAACCCACTAGATGCAAGTGATAAAGATAATGATGCTGATGGTGATGGATATAGTAACTATGAAGAATTTGTAAATGGTACAAAAGCAAATGATGCTTCAAATAAACCAAATGGAGAAAACAAACCAGATACTATACCTCCAACCATCACTCTTGCAGGACAACAAACTGTAAATATTACATTGGGTAGCAATTATAAAGAATTAGGTGCAACAGCATTTGACAATAAAGACGGAGATATAACAAGTAGTATCGTAATATCTAATCCTGTAAATAGTTCAAAAGCTGGACAATATATAGTTAAGTACAATGTTACAGATGCAGCAGGAAATCATGCTGTTGAAGTTATAAGAACTGTTATCGTTTCAAAAGTAGCTGATACTACACCTCCAGTATTTAACTCTTCCTCTCTATCATCGGTAAATGAAAATCAAACAACAGTGATGACAGTATCCGCATCTGATGATAGTAAGCCTATACTATATACTATAAATGGTGGTGTAGATAGTAGTAAATTTACTATCAACAGTTCTAGTGGAGTATTGACATTTAAAATTGCTCCTGATTTTGAGATACCTACGGATGTTAATAAAAACAATATTTATGAAGTGAAAATAAAGGCTATGGATAGTAAAGGCAATAGTTCTATACAATCTTTAAAAATTACGATTAAAGATAATTTAGATGAAGGGACTATGCCAAACAAACCAACTAAAGATAGTGTGGGTGGTAGTAGTTCATACCGTTACATAGAATTACTTTGGTATGATAATGCGAACAATGAAACTGGCTATAAAATATATCAGGATAATGTTCTTATAAAAATACTTCCTAAAGATTCAACTAGTTATAAGTTTACAGATTTAATACCAAATAAAAGATATGTATTTGATTTGATAGCATATAATAATGCAGGAGAAAGTGAAAAACTAACTTGGACTGAAACTGTAAATAAAGATGCAAAGTTTATAGAACCTTCTAAAATAGAACCTTTTAATATAATATTTGATGAAAATAGTTTAGATTTTATACAACTTACGACTGATGGCGATAATTTTCCTTTAAGATATAATATAATTGGAGGTGCTGACAAGCAACTATTTACAATAGATAGTCAAAATGGAAAACTAGCATTTAAAACTGCTCCTGATTTTGAAAAACCAACTGATGCTGATAAAAACAATATATATGAAATAGAGGTCAAAGTTTCTGATAAATTAAATCATTCATTTTCTAAAATACTTAAAATCACAGTAAAAGATGTTTATGAACAAGTAGCAGATACAACCCCACCGATATTTACAACACCATCAACAAAAGCTGTAAATGAAAACCAAACTGCAATCTTTACAGTACATGCAACAGATGCAAAAAGCAACCCTGTTTCGTATAGTATAGCTGGTGGTTCAGATAGTAGTAAGTTTACTATCAATAGTTCTAGTGGAGTATTGATTTTCTCAACTACTCCAGATTTTGAGGTGCCGACAGATATTGATAAAAACAATATTTATGAGGTAAATGTGAAAGCTACAGATGCAAAAAACAATAGCATTGTACAAAATCTTAAAATTAGTGTTAAAGATATAGACGATTCTGCAACACAAAAAGTAACTATAGACTTGTTAAAAGAGTGGAACTTAGGTAAGTTTAGTCGTATAGCTACATCTGGAGATTTTATTTATGTTTCAACTTATAATCAAAATATTGAGATTTTAGATGTCTCAGATATTCATAATATAAAAATGGTTTCTAAAGTAACTTTAGACTTAGCAAGTGATGATTATATTCGTGAAGTTAAATACCATAATAACTATGTATATGTATTGGAAGATAAGTATATAACTATCATTTCTGTAGAGAATCCAACTAATCCTAAACTAGTTAAAAAATATCAAATTGCAGGACAGTGGGCATCTAATCTTTATACCCAAAACGATACGCTATTTGTTGCTTGTTGGGAAAGAGGTTATTATAAAATCGGTGCATTAGATATTTCAATACCTCAAAATATATCTTTAAAATCTTCGATAACGACAAGACATGAAGATGCTTTTGAAGTTTTATCTAAAAATAATTATTTGTATGTTTTATATGAAAAAAAAGGTATAGATATTATCGATATATCTAATAGTAGTGATATGAAACAAATAGGTTCATTGAACATAGATGGTTGGATGAAAAGTATAGCCATAAATGATACTGCTACAAAAGCATATATTACCGATAGGAACACTAAAAAAATTGTAACTGTTAATATTTCTAATAAAAAACAGCCATACATAGAGTCAAATCATAAAGTTTCATCTTATCCAAGTCATATAACTAGCAATGGTGATTATTTGATATGGTTAGAAAATGGTCTTAACATTGCAAAAGATAATTTTTCCCAAAAAATCAGTTATAGCTCATATGAAGACTTTAGATATGTTGTAAAAGACAACCATATATTTGGTGTAAATAGCAACGGATTAAAAGTATTTAAAATTACCCCTAGTATTTTTATAACAAATATTGATACAGATGGCGATGGTATATTGGATAGTCAAGATAAAGATGATGACAATGACGGCATACCAGACAAGTACGAGATAGCAAACGGCTTAGACCCGCACAATCCAAATGATGGAGATAAAGATAGTGATGGAGATGGCTATAGTGATAAAGAAGAGATTATTGCAGGAACAGATATACATGATGCTTCAACAGACCCAAGCCAAAAAGTTCAACATTTTATACTAAAAGAGGGATGGAACATGATAGTTCCAAATAGATTGTTAAGTTTAGATGAGATAGTAGATAGCATAGGATATGACAATCTTCTCATAGTCCAAGGACAATCAAAAACTTATAAAAAATCAAATATAGATAACGGTCTAGGATTTTTAAATAACTTCAAAGGTTTTGAAGAAGGAAAAGGCTATTGGATAAAAGTAGTACATGAAGTAGAGATAGACTTTATACCATCAGTTATACATGGTGACATCATCCAACTAAAAGCAGGATGGAATCTTATAAATCCAAAAACAGAGTTAACACTAGAGCAAATAAAACAACAACTAGGAAATGAGAACTTAGAAGTCATACAAGGAGCTGGAAAAACTTACAAGAAAAGTAATCCTACTTTTTTAAATACATTTAAAAAGTTTGAAGAGCCTTATGGGTATTGGATTAAAGTTAGTGTTGATAGTAGTTTGAGTTTTATTGAGTAAAGGAAAGGAAATTTTGATGATGAGTAAAATATTTAAAACACTTACTGTGATATCTTTATGGTCAACAGTATCTCCATTGTATGCATTAACTGCACCAAGTGGTTTGGTATTGTCCAATATTACAGAAAGTTCAGTTCAATTAAATTGGGTTGATAACTCTGATGATGAAACTGGTTTTAAAGTCTATAGAAACAATATAATGATAGCTCAAACTGCAGCTAATGTTACTTCATATACTGATACATGGCTGATGCCAGATGTGGATTATACCTATACCGTAAAAGCAACTAAAAGCTTAGATGATGTGTCCCAAGTTGTTATACCTACATCTGTGTGGAAGCTATCAAATATTATTTATTCGAGTCCTTCTATCTCCACATTGTATACAGCTCTTTGGTTAGATGAGTATAAAACTTCTGATGCAGGTTTAACTTGGTCAAAATATAGTGATAAAGAGATAGAGTCTATTCCACCAAATGTACCACTTAATAAGATTTTTGAGATATCAACTTTAGAACAGATACCAGAAGAGTATGTTTATGAGTATAAATATACAAAAAATATAGAACATTTTATTACAGATTCTCAAGGTAACTATTATGTAGCTACATATACAGGTTTTGTATATAAAATAGTATCTGATGGAACATGGGTTAAACTCAATAAACAACAACTACCTTCTTCTGCGTGTGCTTTGTTATATAGTAAAGGGGTGCTGTATGTAGGAACTTATTGGGATGGTGTGTATAAATATGAAAATGGTACTTTAGTTCATATGTCAGATGGTTTACCCAAAGGAAGAGGAGTAAATGGTATACAAAGTACATCAGATGGTACATTATATACAGTAGTTTCAGATCAACTTGGAGGTAGTGGAGTTTACAAATATGATACCAGTACAAATAAATGGATAGATATAAATTATGGCTTTTCAGAATGGTTTAAACAAAGTATTTATCATATAGCTATCAATAATAACGATGATATATTTATCAATGCCACAGTAAGAGGTTTATATAAGAAAAATAAAAATGCTAATAACTGGTTAAATATTACTAAAGACTCAGATAGAAATTCGCCATTAAATGTTTCTAAAATTATCACAAATTCACATGGTGATATATTTATTATATCTGATAATCCAAATTCTTTTACATCTAACTATGGAATGTTTATGTCAACAAACAGAGGTGAAACTTGGATAGAATATAATGAACACATCAATGATAATCATTTTAAAATTAAAGATATTGTTATTGATAATGATGATACTTTATATTGTTCTACTTTTGATGGTTTTGTGTATCAGAGGAGATATTTAGAAGATAAATGGACGAAAGTATTAAAATGTGACTCTGATTGTACTTTGTTTATGGATCATATACATGATGAACTATATGCAGGAAGTTATAAACGGATAAAAAATAGTAGTCTTTTTGAAAAATCATTTTTTAAATTTCCTGAAAGAACAAAAAAATTAATATTTACAAATGATGACTCTTTTGTATTAACTAACCATGATGTATATAAACTAGATGATCAAAAAAATTGGCAAAAACTTCCAAAGCAATCAAACTCAACTTTTTATCTTTCTCTGGTTGTATTTCAAAATACTCTTTATCTAGGTACTGATAAAGGATTGTTTAAATTTAAAAATAATCAATGGGTTTCTATGAATTTAAATTATCGTATAACAGCATTAACTTCGATAGATGATAAGTTGATTATAGGTGCAGGTGCATATGGGATATATTTAAAAGAAAGTACTAATGACTTGAAACATATATATGTTCCTCATTATGGAAGAAGTGATTATATAAATAGCAAAGCATTTACTGCTAAAAATGGCTATTTGTATTTTGGATTGCGTACCGTTATGGCTGGAAAAGATACATTTTTTTATAGATGTAAATTAGATAAATAAAAGGAGAGTAAATAGCATGTTTAAGAAAAATAGATTTATAGTTTTGTGTTTACTTATATTTCCTATGTCTATATTTGCAATAGATTCAGAAGGTATTACAGCTACCACAACTACTATGAAAATCGTAGATTACGACCGTGATGGAATCAATGATTACATAGACACAGATGATGATAATGATGGTATGCCTGATACTTTTGAGTTACAGTATGGACTAGATCCATTAAATGCACTTGATAAAGATTATGATTTAGATGCTGATAGTATTTCAAATTATCAAGAATTTATGGGTAATACAAATCCAACCGTTGTAGATTTAATCACAGGTAAAGATAGTGATGGTGATGGTTACGATGATAAACATGATGCATTTCCCAATGATCCAACAGAATGGGCAGATGATGATATGGATGGTGTTGGCAATAATAAAGATGCACTACCAAATAATCCAAATGAAACTAAAGATTTTGATAAAGATGGTATAGGAGACAATGCAGATTTAGATGATGACAATGATGGGATATTAGATATTCGAGAGTTATCATGTGGATTAAATCCTTTTGATGCTGGTGATGCTTTATCAGACTTAGATAATGATGGTATTACAAATAAACAAGAGATAATTGATGAAACAGAGATAGCTGATAGTAGCAATAGTATTGTATGGAAATGGACAAAACAGTTTGATTCAAGCAAAATAGATATGACTATAGACTCTGAAAATAATCTATATATATTTAACAGAAATCATGAACAAAGTGTATTGATTAAGTATGACCCTAATCAATCAGAGCTATGGGAACAAAAAGTAGAAGAAGAAAATAATCTTTATCCTATAGGAAATATTGCCAATGATAACAAAGGAAATGTCTATATTGTTGGTACGAATATAGGACAATATGAAGATCGTAACATATATATAGTAAAGTTTTCTCCTGATGGCAAGAAAGTTTGGACTAAAAACTACGGTAGTAAAAAGAATGATTATGGTTACTCAATAGCAATAGACAATGATGATAATATTTATCTATCAGGTACTACAGAGGGAAGTCTTGATAGCAATACCAAAATTGGTAGTATGGATATATTTTTAACCAAATTTTTGTCAGATGGTACGATGGTTTGGACTAAACAACATGGGTTAAATAATATTTGGGAAAGTTTAGGTTCATCTGCGATAGATAGTAAAGGAAATGTCTATTTGGTAGGTGCAATTTCCACTAATGGTAGATCAAATGCTGTTGTATTGAAATATAACCAAGATGGTAATTTATTATTTTTTAAAAAATATACTTCACATAAAAGTACACAAGGTGATGGAATCGCTATAGATAGCAATGATAACATATATATTACTGGATACACAGATGGAACATTTTCTGGAAATAAGAGTGCAGGTAGTAGTGATATTTTTATTATGAAGCTCTCAGAAATAGGTAATATTGTATGGGTTAATCAATATGGAGAAGCACAGCGTGATAGAGGAATATCAGTAGCCATAAATAATAAGGATGAAATCTATGTTTCTGGTCATATTCAAGATGAAACATCGTATAAATATAGTATATCTTTAGCAAAATTTTTACCAAATGGCACAAAAGTATTTGCTATAAAACATGGTTTATCACAGTATTATTGTTATGCTAAGATATTTAATCAGTCTATTTATGTTTTAGGGAAAACAGAAGAAGTTCTTGACGATAGTGCTAATAATGGACAACAATTTATAATAAAATGGCAAGAAACTATAAATACTTCACAAAAACAAATGATAAACCTAAAACAAAACTGGAACCTAGTAGGAATAAATGCAAATCTAACAATAGAAGAATTAAAAGAACAATTAGTAAAAAATAATCTCTTAGCCGTACAAGGAGCTGGAAAAACATACAAAAAAACAAATCCTGACTTCTTAAACAACTTAACATCTTTAGAAGAAGGTTATGGTTACTGGATAAAACTAGCAAATACAAAAACATTAGAGTACACACCAGTAATATACACAAATAAAACTATCCAATTAAAATCAGGATGGAATCTCATAAATCCAAAAACAGAGTTAACACTAGAGCAAATAAAACAACAACTAGGAAGTGATAACTTAGAAGTCATACAGGGAGCAGGAAAAACCTATAAAAAGAGTAATCCAGCTTTTTTAAATACATTTCAAAAGTTTGAAGAGCCTTATGGATATTGGGTCAAAGTTAGTGTTGATAGTAGTTTGAGTTTTATTGAGTAAAAGAAAAAGGAAGAAACCATGAAAAGATATATAAAATCTATATTGATACTGTTAGGATTAAGTACAACAGCACAAGCACTAAAGATAAATGAAGTATTAGTAGCAAATACTCATACAAATCTTGATAGTAAGTATGGACAATTTTCAAGTTGGATAGAGTTATACAATGAAAGTAGCAGTAGTATAAATATAGGAGGGTATTATCTAAGTGATGATTTAAACAATCCTAGAAAATGGAAGATACCATCAGGAACAAGAGTATCAGCAAAAGGATACTTACTTATATGGACAGATGGAAAAGATAGTGGACTACATACAAACTTTAAATTAAAAACATCAGGTGAAAATGTACTTTTATCAGATAGTAACTCAAATACAGTAGAAAGTATAACTTATCCAGAACAAGAGAGTGATATATCATTTCAACAAGTAAATGACCACTTAGTTTACATGGAACCTTCTCCAAAACAATCCAACAATCAAATATATCAAGAGTTAGATTTATCCAAAAAACCAAAGTTTTCACTAGATAGTGGGTTTTACAATGGAAATCAAACAGTAGAGTTAACACAAAAAAATGGAGGAGTTATCTACTATACAACAGATGGTTCAATCCCTTTAAAAAGTTCAAAAAGATATACCTCTGCTATAACTATTTCTAAAACTACTGTTATACGAGCTAGGGCTTTAGAGAGTGGTAAGTTTTTAAGTGGTATTAAAAATAGAACATTTCTTATTGATGTTGATAGTACATTGCCTGTGATATCATTAAAGACAAATTCTAAATATCTGTTTGATGATATGATTGGTATCTATGTTAAAGGTCAAAATGGAGTACCTTTAAAACAGTGTGATAGTAGTGAAACAGAGCCTGTAAATTATGCCCAAGAGTGGAATAGACCTGTTCATATAGAGTTTTTTGATGAGACAAATATCCATAAAAAAAAGTTTTCGTTTAGTTCTGATTTTGCAATAGCAGGACAATGTTCAAGAAAGCAAAGTAGAAAATCTTTTAAATTAGAACTAGAAGAAAAATATGGTAAAAAATCTCTTGATTATCAACTATATCCTACAAAAAAGAATGTAACAAAAATTAAAGATTTTAAGATAAGAAATGCGTATGATAGCTATTTATTTGGAGATATTTTAACTTCAGCACTTATAGAAGATGCAAGTTTAGATGTAGATTATCAAGCTTATCAGCCAATACTTATGTTTATGAATGGTGAGTATTGGGGTGTTTATGATTTGAGAGAAAAAAAGGGAAAAGATTTTTTAAAATCAAACTATCCAAATATAGATGACAAGCAACTTGATATTATTGATGGTGGGTATGAGGCAACTAAAGGTGATTCAGTTGATTATAATACTTTAAAAAGTTATGTGCAAAGTCATGACTTATCAAATAATAATAATTACCAAAAAATCATATCTATGATTGATGAGGATAATTTCATTGATTATATGATTGTTATGATATATAGTGGAAATGATGATTGGTTGGGAGGGAACAGAAGAGCTTGGAAAGAAAAAAGAGCTGGTACAAAGTGGCGATGGATGATTGATGATGTTGATAGAGGTTTTAGAATAGGAGTAAAAGATAAGAATTCATTTGATTTTGTTTTAAATACTAATAGAGGTAAGGTTATGACAGCTTTATTTCAAAAGTTAGTAAAAAATAGTAGTTTTAAAAATAAATTTACAAGTCGTTTTTGTAGTGTATTAAATACATCATTTGAAACTAGCAATATGCTGACAATCGTAAATAAGATGATATCACAAAGAGAAAACTATATATTAAAGGGGAGATGGGCTTCGAGTCGCTCATTGTATCAAAGATATATAAATGGGTTAAAAACTTTTGTACAAGATAGAGCTAGCGTAGTAAAATCTCAATTATATAGTCAATTTTCATTAAGTGGGCATATGAGTTTATCTATAAGAACATCAACAGAAGGTTCAGCATTTGTAGACGGAGTAAAATTAAAAAATGACTACCATGGAGAGTACTTTAACGGAGCGAAAGTAACACTAAAAGCTAAAGCAAACAAAGGATACAAGTTTGTAAGATGGAGTGATGGACAAACAACAAAAGAAATAACAGTAACACTAAGCCAAGATAGAAATATAGATGCTATATTTAAAGAAGAAGTACCAAAAGAACCAGCAAAGATAGTAATTACAGAGATAAACTACAAATCGGCAGATAACTTTGATACAGGAGATTGGATAGAACTATACAACAATGACTCAAAAGATATAGATATATCAGGATGGATAATAAAAGATGAAAAAGATACAACGCCTTATGTAGTACCAAATTCAACTATCATAAAGAAAGGCAAATATCTAATAGTAAGTGAAGATAAAAATAAGTTTAAAACACTATTCCCAAATATTACAAATCTGATAGGAAATTTTTCTTTTGGATTGGGTAAAAAAGCTGATTCAGTAAGAGTATTTGATAAATTAGAAAACTTGATTGATAGCGTAAGTTACAATAAAAATTGGGTAGATGCAAAAGGAAATGGTAAAACACTAAGATTGATAGATGTAAATAGTGACAATAACTTACCAGAGAGTTGGGAGGCAAGTAGAGAACATGGGACACCAGGAACTGATGCACAACAACCTCAAACCAAAACAACAACCCTAGAGAAAAACTGGAACTTAGTAGGGATAAATGCAAATCTAACAATAGAAGAGTTAAAAGAACAACTAGGAGAAGAGAATCTCTTAGCAGTACAAGGAGGAGGAAAAACATACAAAAAAACAAATCCTGACTTCTTAAACAACTTAACATCTTTAGAAGAAGGTTATGGTTACTGGATAAAACTAGCAAATACAAAAACATTAGAGTACACACCAGTAATATACACAGATAAAACTATCCAACTAAAAGCAGGATGGAATCTCATAAATCCAAAAACAGAACTAGTACTGGAAAATGTAAAACAACAACTAGGAAATGAGAACTTAGAAGTCATACAAGGAGCAGGAAAAACTTATAAAAAGAGTAATCCTGCTTTTTTAAATACATTTAAAAAGTTTGAAGAGCCTTATGGATATTGGGTCAAAGTTAGTGTTGATAGTAGTTTGAGTTTTATTGAGTAAAAGAGGTATTAAGATATAAGATATGAAGTATTAAGTACATTTACATTTGGGAAGATACACCCAACTTTAATTAAAAATTAAATACTTTTATAATATAATTTAATAGTTTAATAAATAATTAAATTTTAAAAGGAATTCTCATGTTCGTAAAAAAAGAAATTTTATTATCAATAGGTGTAGCAACTGTTATCATGACAGGTTGTGGTGGAGCAACTAATCCAAGTAAAAAATCTAACTCAAAATTTGGTACTGGATTTTACATAGATTCTGCTGTAAGTGGTATACATTATAAATGTGGAGTTAAAGAGGGTAATACAGGTTCAAATGGTGAGTTCACTTTTGAAAAGGGAGAAAGTTGTACTTTTTCTTTTGCTGGTATCAAACTTAGAGAAGTTGTTGCTGATTTACTAAGAGATGAAGTAGTGATTATTGAAGATGATATCAAAGTAGCAACATTTTTACAAACTTTAGATAAAGATGGAGACCCTACAAATGGTATAACAATTCCTGCCGAGATTATAACAGCTATGAGTGAAGCAAATATAGATGCCCTCCCTCAAAATGCAAATGATATAAAAAAGTTATATATAGCTATCAAAGATGTACCACAATACAAAGGTAAAGAAAAATCAATGAAAGAGGCAGATGAGCATCTACAAGGTACTATCAAAGATGAAGCTGAAAAGAGTGATGATATGGTAGCATTTTCACTTCCTTTATCATTATATAAACCTGATATAGATAAATATAATAATGGTTTTGACCTTGAGTCTAAAACACTCTCTTTTTTAAAGAATAAAAATTTTACTTACTCAGAGAGTGAGTTAAAAGATGGTATATTTGTCGTTAAAGAGAATGACAGTGATGATAATGATTTTGAACTAAAAAATGGACAATGGATACAAAAGAGTGATGAAGATACAATACCATTTACATTGAGTAGTGATAGAAAAAAAGTAACATTGACAAATTGGAATACAGAACTTTATCAACAGAGTGTTGTAGATATTTTAGGTCGTAATATAATACTAGATAGAACTAATGAAATAGTAACTATGCCAAATGGTGCTAAAAAAATTATGTTAAAAACTATGCGTAAAGCAGATACTTATTATGTTTGGGAATCAGAAAACTATACAACTTTAGCAGATGTGGTTAAAAATAGATGTGGAACAAATTATTTTACACATGCAAAAGATGATAGTGGTATAAATGGTATCGCATTTACTTGTGGTCAGGAAGGATCAACTAGTGGTACACTTGTTGGTGTTAAGAGTGATAACTCACTTGTACCAAACATAGGAACCTGGGAAATCAGAACACTTCAAGACAGTGATGTTTCAGGGCTTCTAATTATGGTTAAACATCAGTATAATGAAGATAGTGATAATCAAATGTATGCTATGAAAGATGGGAAAGTTTGGAGAGGTCAATGGGAAAAAACTGGAGTCAGCGTTGAGACTTGGTACAATAGAGCAGCTATGGGTGCATTTGAAACGAAGATGAAGAAGATGGCTGAGGATGATACTGGTTCTTCTGGTGCTTCTGGCGATAATCCAATAGAAAAGCCAAATGCTACTATCAATATCACAGAAGAGATGCTAAATGGAAAAACTTTTTATTACTCTTTTCATCTTCCTATAATTGGTGGAGTATTTTATGGAAAAAAGAGTTTTTCATCAGGTAAAAAGGTTTCAGGACATAAGATAATAATAGGTACAGATAAAGTAAAAAAACTAAATGTAACATATACTAATAAACCTTATACACTAGTAGGTGGTAAACAACAAGTAGTAGGTTCAACTGAAAATTTACAATTTACTTTAACTGGTATTCTTGAAGATAGATGGCTTATAGCAAAAGAGATTGATTCAGATAGAGATGGAATGTATGAAAGAGGAACTAATACTGTTTGGTATTTTAATAAGCCAGATGATTATCCAAGTGGATTAGATGTATCGGTAGTAGCTGATACAATCAAACCAATAATTTCCATAAAAGGAGAATCTTCTATCACATTAACAGTAGGAGATACTTACACAGATGCAGGAGCAACAGCAAGTGATAATAAAGATGGAGATATAACAGCCAATATTGTCAAAACTGGAACAGTAGATACGACAACTGCTAAAACTTATACTATCAAATACAATGTTCATGATGCAGCAGGAAACAATGCCCCAGAAGTTGTGAGAACAGTTATAGTAAAAGCACCTGCAAATCCTTATGCTAGTTACAATATAGCAAAAGACAATACTGTAAACGAGGTTGTAAAAACATTTAATGGTTATACTATCAAGGTATTAACTGACCATCAACTAGGAGATAATCCTTCTAACGATACCATAGCAGTATATGGCTTGATTAACGATTCAAATACTGGAGCATTATTGAAAATAAATGCGAACTATCCCACTGGGACAAAAATAGTAATACAAGCATTTTTTAGCGATGGGACTCTTGCAGGGACTAGTGAGTTAAAAACAACAGATGGGACAAATCCTGTAAACTTTGGCTCTTTTACTGCTGAGTAAATTATTTAAAAACAATAACTACCTCATTTTGTGTAGTTATTGTTTACGATCTCTAACTATTCCATTGTTAAAGTAAAGACTAATCTTTGCATAATAAACACTATCATAAACATAACTAACAAAGATACTTTTTTTAGTTTCCTATAAAACCATTCATAATAGTGTTTTTTGATGAGTAAAATCAGTTAAAGATATAAATATACCAAATCTTTACTACTCAATAAAACTTAATTTACTATTATTTTGCACTTTTATCCAGTAGCCTTTTGGCTCCTCAAACTTATCAAAGTCGTTTAGAAACTCTGTACCATTATTTACATACTCTTTTTTATAAGTTTTTGTTGGTCCTTGTATGATAAGAAGATTGTTAGAATTTAATTGTAAGATGATTTCATCTAATCCCAACTCTGTTTTAGGGTTGATAAGGTTCCATCCGCTTGATAGAGAAATAGTATCTCCATGTATAACTGATGGTATAAAGTCTGTTGCTACTTTGTTATCTAATTTTATCCAATATCCCTTACCCTCTTCAAAGCCTATAAAGTCATTTAGAAACTCTGTGCCATTATCTACATACTCTTTTTTGTAAGTTTTTATTGGTCCTTGTATAGCTAGAAGATTATTTATACCTATCTTCTCTTGGAGTTGTTCAAGGGTAAGTAGTCTGTTTGGCACTATTAAGTTCCATCCCTCTTTTAGTGTGAGTTGTTGTACTTTTTGGCTTGGGTCAGTCGCTGGATCGTTTATATCTGTTCCTGCTATAATCTCTTCTTTATCACTATAGCCATCTCCATCACTATCTACATCTCCATCATTTGGATCTTGTGGGTCTAAGCCGTTTGCTATCTCGTACTTGTCTGGTATGCCATCGTTATCTGAGTCATTATCTGCATTGTCTCCTATGCCATCACCATCACTGTCTGCCCACTCTGTTGGGTTGTTTGGAAAAGGATCGTTACTATCTGCTACACCATCTCCATCACTATCGATGATACTACAACTTGCCATCTCCTCATCTGCTACCAGAAGTGTCGTATAGCTGATGTTGTTCCATTTTAATGGGATATCACAAGTTGCGATAAATAGGGTATTTGTTATGGATTTTGTGGCTAGGGTTATGCCTTGTGGGTTTGTGATTTTTAGGTTATTAAAATGAGACTGACCAGAACTAGGACTTTTAAAGCTAACTGTCTGTTTTTTATCTCCTGAAAGGATGACCGTATGTGTACCACTTGCATAAAAATTATAGACATTAGATGAAGTAATTTGTGTAAAATCTCCTTTTACTTCTAATGTTCCTGCTGTCAGATAGCTAGAATGACCATTTTTACTTGCCATTGTGAAATTACCACCCACTTTGACATAGTCACTCTCTTTTTGCATATAAAGCATACTGTAGCTATCTTTTGTTAAGGTATAGTTTCCTGTTACTATCAACTTCCCTCCGTTGATTTTAAGTGTTCCTCCTGTCTGGTTTAAGTCGCCATCTATAAATAGTGTCTTTCCTTGCAAGTCAAGAGTTCCACCCTCTAGTCGGACATTTCCTCCTATATAGCCTGATGGATGATAGCTGGATATAGTCGTTTCATTTCCATTATCATAGCTTTTATAAGGTTTAAATACTCGGACATTTGAACCACTAAAGTCTCCAGCATCTCCTACTATACCACCATGATAGATAATATTTTCTGGATAACCAAGGTTTGTCCAAGTATGTATATCTGCTTCTCCACCTATAAGTCCATCAAAAACAAACTCTTCATCAGTATCAAGTTGAAATGTCAACTCATTTAAAGCACTATCCCAAGTTCCTGGGACAAAGTAGATATAGTAGTTGTTTCTTTTATATGCTACACCTACTGACTTATCTGGGTTTTTTGCTATGTAATTATTGATAACATCTATAAACATAGAACCTTCATTTAGTTTCATCTTGATGGTGGCACCTACATTTCCTTGGATGGTTCTATAGTAGTGCTTAACATTTGATGGTAGATATACATGATATGTATAGTGTTTATCAAACTCCGCTTTGGCATCTCTTGCCTCTTTTAAAAGCTGTATTTTATGACCTAGTTCTGCTTCATATGCTAACTTTTTTGCAGCTAATGCTGATGAAAATGAAATATCAAAAACTATTTTATGATATTCTGTCGCACTCATATCAGTCCCCTCATAACGAAAAATCTTTTTCTTTAAATCCTTTGTGTCATATATGTCATAAACTCCATGTCCTTCAAGAGAGCCAAATATAATATCTGCCAATTTTACCCCATCTCCAATGACTTTATCTATCTCAAATAGAACTTCTCCATCTATTCTAGATGCCATTTCAACTAAAGCATCAATAGCAACTTTAAATCTCTGTACATTAGATAGGTTTTCAAAAGATGAAACATTAAAATTATTTTCTAGATAGTAAGAACTATTTTTATACTCTGTAAAGACATCTCTTAACACAAATGTTTGACCATTAGCAAGAGGTGAATATACGATGTTTAATACTGGAAAACGCTGTAAAACATTATACAACTCATCAACAGAAACTTTTTGTCCTAATAGCTCTTTTTTAAATGCCAAGTCAATGAGTAGATCAACTATCAGTTTCTCTTCCCCTATATGTGCTGAATGTTCTTTAAAAATATATGCTTTTGATTCATTTACCTTAGCATCTCTAAAGCTTTGGTATATAATAGACTCTAACTGTGCACCAAAAAGTATAGCAGTAGCAGTAGGTGGTGTAGAAAACTTCTTCACAAAAGTTGAAACAGAGTTTTTTGCCCAAAATTTTGCTACTGCACTTGTAGGAAGTTTTCTAACAACAACTTCAGCAAGTCCAACAGAAGCTGCATAAGCACCATATACACTTGTAGATACATTGATAGCAGCTTCTGATTTTAATTGCCAACTATTGCTACTATCTAATGCCGTATCAAAGTTTGTTACAAAACTATAAGCATTTGTACAAAGTGATATGGTATTAAATAATGCACCTGTTGTATTTTGTAGTTTTGATGTTAAAATATCATACTTTTCGTAATTCTTAACATCTTTTGCCATAATACTTTCATAGTTCCATTTTAATTTTGGTAAATCAGGTTCTATACTGAGATTTTTAAATGGAATCTTTTTATTGCGAAGTGTCTCCATACCAGATATGAAAGCCAAATTATCAAGAGCAACATTTTTTGATGCATTAAAATATCCATCAATCAAACTATTTAATACATCACCTGACTGAACCAACAAGGCTAACTGTTTTAAATGTACATTCTCATTTTCTTCATCACTATATGCTATATTTTGCATTATAGATAAAATAACTAATATTTTTAAAATCATTTTTTTCATATTTTTCCTTCTAGTTAGCCAATCACATACACTATATACTTGAACTACTAATTTTTATAATCTAAAGGTATAACATTAAAATTGATAGCATTTCCCTCATATAGCTGTGGTTCACTTTTTCCAATCAATTTTCTACTTTCTCTATCAAATACTTTGATTGTTACTTTTGTTCCCAATGGATAGTTACTATTTAGTTTTAAAAGTGATGCTGTATTTTCACCATCTATTTCTCCATAAACTGCAAATGTATCATTTGATACAGCATTTTCTTCTAGTCTCTTATCTGTAAATACTTTTATCTGGTATGCTCTAAATGATTTTACAACCTGTTTGAGTGTATTGTCTTTTGCTATTAATATTGGAGTTACTTTTGTTGTCATTTGTGTCGACTCCTTTTCTACTTGAGTATGGGAATCTAAAGGAGTTATACTTCCCTCTCCACAGCCTATTAAAGAGAGTAATAGGCCTAAACTCAATGTTGTGGTAAATATATATTTCATCTATTTTCCTTAGTGAATTTTAATAAATATTCTAATGGTTAAAGACATGACCTTTCACCCTCATATTAGCATAAATTAAAATAAATATCTACATTAAAATAAAAAGAATAGTTTAAATAATTGAATATATATTTAAAAATTAAATTATTTAAACTTACAGGTAAAAAAATTAAATATACTGATGAAAAAAATTTGAAAAAATATATTTGACAACCCAATTTAATATTTATAAATTAGAAAATCTTACAAATACAGCTCCTTATAAAAAAATAAATTAAATATATTTAATATTTATTTTTATTTAAAATTAATTTAGATAATATCAGAACTATTGGTAAATTCTTTTAACTGCTGTGGTTTTTATATTGCCTTGTTTTCTTCTTGTTTTAGGAAATATTATGAAAAAATATATGTATAAAATAATTTCATTGTTTTTGGTTTTAACAATTTTTTCTTCTAGTTTTATTCAAGCTAGTAGCCTCGATGATATACCTGATGGTTATTTTTCAAAACATGCAAATATGTCCGATACTTTTAGCTTGAGAAAAGGTTACCACGAAAGAGTTAAGTATTTACAAATATTATTACAAGCCGAAGGAAGTTTAAATATATCTTCGAAAAATGTAGATGGTAAATGGGGTCCAATAACTAAAGCTGCTGTTAAAAAATTTCAACAAAAAAATAATTCAACTGTTGATGGTAAAGTTGGACCAAATACTAAAAAATTGTTAGATCAAGTGCTTAGTGAATTGAAAAATAAAAACAATACTCCATCTCCATCAAAAGTCTCTTTAAAATCACCAGGAAAAACAAATTCATCAGGTGTAGAAATATCAAATAAACGACCAATTTTAAAATGGGATAGTGATTCTGTAGCAAAACATTATTATATAGAATTAAAAGATTTAACTAGTGGAATTCTAAATTTAAACAATAAAAAGGTTATTGTTGACTCTTCTTCTTTATATTCGTCATATCAATTAAGTTATGATTTGAAATCAGGTCATAAATATAGCTGGAAAGTTAAATCTTGTAATAGTTCAGAATGTAGTGGATGGTCTGATTCATTCCATTTTAAGATTAAAGCAAATGATATAACTCCAAGTGCTGATTTGGAAATAAGAAAAGAAGATATTATATTTTCGGATAATCATGTAGTACAAAGTGGAGTTATGACTGTTTCTCTTAAGAAAGTACATAATATAGGAAAATTAAAATCAAACAAGTTTACTATCCATATTTATTATGGAGGTAAATATAAACAATATAAAGAATTATGGACTTTTGATAAAGTACATAATCTAAATAAAAATATTTTACGAGGAATTGAATCAGGTCAGTATCGCAATATTGGTGACGAAGGTAAAGCACTAGTTAAAGCTGATAAGGAAAGTGGAGATCATTATGTGATGATCTGTGTAAAACCAAAAAATTCAAATGATTTATCTAAAAATAGTTGTAGAGAAAGCACTTTTTTTGTATCAGGGAGTGATGGGAATGATATAGATGGTGTATGTAGTAATGTATTGCATCAAATCAATGTTGGTGCCGATAATGATTTAGGATTACTTAAAAATGGTACTGATATTAGACTGAAAGAATATAAAGCAGAACTAGTCGTGGCAGAAGATATTTATAATACCAGTATAAAAAATAGATGTATGGATATATTGTATGATTCCACAAATAATGGTGTTGCAAAACTTATTGACTATAGAAAAACTTCAAATGGACTAAATGCGGGACTTTATCATTTAAGAAATGGAAAATATGTATTAGCTTTTGGTGGCACAGGAGCTTTGTCCTCATATAATCATGGTAGTTTTTCAATAGATGATATTTTAAAAGATATTTTTGGTGCAGATTTAAATCTATTAAATAATAAGATAAAACCCAAACAAGTACAAGATGCTTCTGACTATTTTGATGATATTATAATCAAATATAAAAAATATGGATTAAACTATAATAATATAACTTTAACTGGTCATTCTTTAGGTGGTGCCTTGGTGCAGTATGTGGCAGTAAAAAATATAAAACATAATGTTCAAGGAGTAACATTTAATACAGCTCCTTATCCTTTTTCATATGGTAATGTTAGTGATGAAAAATTTAATAATATTAAAAACTTTATGACAGAGAAAGATCAATTAACTTCAATATTGCAGCTAATAGAAGATTTAGAAAAGTATAGTGAAGATAACCAATATACATATAAAGATAGTAAATATTATGGGACAGTCAATAAGTTTAGAAAAGACCTTTTATCTCCTATAGAATCAGGTTGGAAAACTATTTTTGCATATGTTGGGTATTTTCAAAATTTTAATTTTGTAAGTCATAAATTTTATCCAAAAGAAATAGATTATTTTGGATATACAATTTCAAACTT
The DNA here is from genome assembly GCA_033042655.1 of Cyathermia naticoides. Classification (NCBI taxonomy): domain Eukaryota; kingdom Metazoa; phylum Mollusca; class Gastropoda; order Neomphalida; family Neomphalidae; genus Cyathermia; species Cyathermia naticoides. The sequence continues at coordinate 2,915 of JAUTWP010201894.1, read as the reverse complement.
TCTTCATGGTTATTATCTTAAAATGAAAGAATCTGCTAAAATAATGTATGGTATTACTGATAAAAAATTAACAAAATTAATTATTGGAAAGAGAATTCCTTTAACTATTGGAACAAAACATTCTATTATAGAATTAATTGAAGCAATTAAATATTCAGGACAAGTAATGAATATCCCATACTTTAATAGAAATAAACATGGTAATGCTCCTAGTGAAGTCTTTTTAATAGGTATTAATGGGGAAAAGAAAACATTAGAAAATGGATTGTACTCAAATAGAAAATTAACAAGAAGCCTAAGTAGTCAAGAAGATGTTTATACCTCTAATACTCTAACCCCTAGCTTACAATTTAGTAAATTTTTAGACCCTATTGATAATGATAAGCATGTAGCAACTTGGTTTGATGTTAGAAGAGCAGATGATAAAAAATATTTATATGATAGTGGTTGGATGAGTGGTGCTATAACTCAAAGTACAGTTCCTCTTGGTTTTTTAGAGTATAACAGACTATATAGAGTAAGAGTAGTTTATAAAGATAGTCAAGGTAAACTTTCTAGTATCAAGTATAGCTATTTTAAAGTAGAAAAAGCACCAAAACCAAAAATCAAAAGTATCGAAATTCCAAATATTGGTCAAACAGGAGCATTTGTTATAGCTAAAGTAGATACTCACAATGAAGATGGTATCAAAGCTTATATAGAGTGGAGTAGCAATGATACAAATACTTGGCAATCTAAACCTATTGCAATAAAAAAAGATCAAGATATATTTTATCATAAGCTTAATAATTTACAATGTAATACTACTTATACTTATCGTGCTTATGTAGAAAATAATCGAAGTGGCAAAGATTATACACCGTTTAAAACATTTAAAACTCTTCCTTGTGCTCCATTGGTTAAGATAGCTACAAAAAGTGATACAACTGGTTTAGTTTCATTTGGTAATGTAGCTATCAATAAATGTGCTTCAAAAATAGTTACAGTAATAAAGATGAATGATATAGGTGTTGCACATGGAAAAGTTGGTTTTAGTGATTTGTCTGGAAATGATACAAATGAATTTTATATAATAGATGGGGAATATACTCTTCACAATAAAGGCGATAAAAAAGATATAGAGGTTGAGTATTGTCCAAATAAAGAAGCAGAGCATTCTTTATTATTAACTGCCAATGATGGTAAATATACAATGGAAAAATATAGTCAAGGATTGTTAATAACAGGAGAAGCAGTAGATAAAGGCAATACTACTTTTAGTGGAGATTTTTATTTAACAAATGCTTCTTTGAGTAAAACAACTGTAAAAGTTGGAGAAACATTTAAAGCTCATGTAACTCAACACTATAGTGGAAACATAAATAAGAGTCAAAAAGTTTACTTAGGATATTTTCTCTCAAAAGATAAAATTTGGGACAAGGATGATGACCCACTAGATTATGACTACTCTAGTTTAGATAAAAATGATATAGAAAATGAAGAGGGTGAGACATTAAAAATAACAGAAAAGGGAGATTATTATATTCTATTTGTATCTGATTATAGAAAAAAATATAATGAAACAGATGAAAGTAATAATGTAAAATATATCAAAATAAAAGTGGAAAGCCCATCAGCAATAGACACTGACAACGATGGCATAACAGACACAGACGAAGCTAAATATGGCTTAAATCCAAACAATCCAAGCGATGCTACACAAGACAACGATGGAGACGGAGTAAGCAACATAGATGAGATTACAGCAGGAACAGATCCTACAGATGCAAACAGCCATCCAAACAAAACAAAAACAAAGATAACACTAAAAAAAGGTTGGAATCTTTTTGGTGCAAATACTTTGATAAGTCTGCAATCATTTAAAGCAGACATAGGCATAGACAATCTACTCATATTACAAGGTTCATCAAAAACCTACAAAAAAGAGTACATTGACAACGGTACAAATTTTTTAAATGATTTTACAAAGATGGAGATTGGCAAAGGTTACTGGGTAAAACTAGCACTAGATGCAGAGTTTGAATACTCTCCTATCGCTATTGAAAATACAACTATAGAGTTAAATTCAGGTTGGAACCTCATAAATCCAACAAAAGAGCTAACCATCTCTGAAATAAAATCCCAAATAGGAGCTGACAATCTCCTCATCATACAAGGAGAAAATAAAACCTACAAAAAAGAGTATGTAGATGATGGAACAGAGTTTTTAAATGACTTTAACAAGTTTGAAGAACCGAAAGGCTACTGGATAAAACTCCAAAATAGTAGTCGATTGACACAGTAGAGGAGAAAAAGAGATGAAAATTATATTTAATATTTTGCTAGTTGTGACTTTTTTTATCGGATGTGGAGGTGGAGATAACTCAATATCAAACAACTTAACAACAAATGCTGACGATAGCTTAATCATAGCAAAAGACAACATGCTAAGAGCAGTTCAAAAACCATTTGATGACTACATACTAAAAGTCATCACCGATAAAAAGCTTGAAAAAGATGAAACATCAAAAGATACAACAGCCATCTACGGCTACATCAACGGCAAAAACACAAAAGCCCTTTTAAAACTAAACAGCAACTACCCAAAAGGCACAAAGATGTCAGTCAAAGTTTTTGACAAAACTGGGAAAAAAGCTCTTGCAGAGAGTGAACAACTTGTATATGATGGAAAGACTCTCCATTTTGGGGATTTGGAAGTTGAAAAGTAGTTGGGTTTAAACATTTACATAAAGTAACATCAACCAAAAAAACATACCAAATATCAGACAAAAGATAAACAAAATTTACCAAAGTATGATATACTTCAACTGTAGCTTGTATTTATACAGCTACAAGGCATGGCACTTTACCTCCTTTCTAGCTTAAAAGCAGAAATAAAAAACGATAACTAGTCAAAGACATTGTAGTAAAGTGCC